>JADRCD010198759.1:0-14079 GCA_019843815.1 Montemys delectorum | reverse complement strand
GAGAGAGAGAGAGAGAGAGAGAGAGAGAGAGAGAGAGAGATGCTTCTTTACTTGGATTTCAATACACAATAAAAGAGAGTGACAATTTCTTTAATTACCATGAACTTAATTATTATCTAAGATTTAGTCTCTAACTTTAGTGCTGTTATTCCATTTACAATTTGTTTTGAAAAAATATTGTAATTGCTTCTTTAGTTAAAGTTGTCTTTAGATCAGAATCTTCTGATGTGAACAGCTTACCTTACACTCAAGAAGCACTCCCGCAGAGTGATGAACCAGCCAGTGCAATGACTGCTAGAAAGACAAACCTTTCTCTCAATTAGTGTGGGTTGATGGGGGGAATACTGTAGAAATGCTTCCAAGGTTCACTCCCAGCACTGGTTCCTGGCTGATGTTCCTCCCGAGAAGGCCATAGTCAGTGACAATGTACACTATCTAGAAACATCTAGAAGCATCTCATATGTGGATCTACTAGTTTGTTTTCTTCCTTAAAATCATTTTCACAAAATCATTTGAGAAAATTGTGATACTGATCCACTGTGATAGAATCTGGTTTCGTGTGTCTTCCCTGAGTATCACCAATTGGCTTAGTGTTCTAGAATTTCTTTAAATCATTTTGCCATAAAATGAGAGAAATAACAAAGGAATCTTCAAGATCTTGTAAGTAAGTCATGTAACTATAATTGTTAACAATGCATTGCTTATCTGCATAAAAAACATGTATTATGGACTACAGTGATGATTCATCAGTTAAGAGTATGTACTACTCTTACAGATGGCCTGTCAGTTCCCAATATCCACATAGGACAGCTCACAATTGCTTGTTACTTCAACTTTTGAGTATCTGACACCTGCTTCTGGAATGTTTGGGCACCTGCACTCATATGCTCACATATCTACACACAGACACACAAATACACATAATTAAAAATAAAATAAATTTTCAAAAAAAGATACTTAATCTGGTTATTTTAAAGACTAAAATAAAAAAGAACTTTGTATGTCAGTAACTTTAAAATATGTGTGAATATATTATTTATGTAAGGAAAATCATGCTAAAGAATACTAAAATTGATTTTAATTGTACTTTAACAGGATATATACCTTTAATTTGGATTATGCTCAAATTAAAAGGTAAAAAAATCATTACATGAAATTAGAAAGTGAACATGATAAACAAAAGCAAGAAATTAAAGTCCCTTGCACCTCACCAACAGAAAAACACATTTCCAGCAATTTTAGAAAAACATTCTCTTTCCCTCTCTCATTTCCTCCATTCTCTCCCTTTCTTTATCTATGTGTATCTCTCTGTATTTCTCTGTTTGTTTGTCTGCTTGCCTGTCTTTCCCTCATTCCCTCTTTCTAATACTGGAATAGAACCCAAGAATCTACTATGATGGGCATCTTCTACGAGCAGCTAGAAGATTATTATTTTTTACACCTATTGGCTGAAATAATTTTATTTAGGAGATTATATAGTTTAAAGAATTCTCAAAGCACTCTTTGTAGTATGGAATTTCTTAGCTGATTTACTATATTAAATTTTTAGAAATATAATAGTTGGGTTTATATAAACAAGATCTATTTAAATATATCAAAATTCATCATCTCTGGAGTTCTGCTCAGGATTCATATATGTAGTTATTAAAATTATTTTATAGTTTTATGTTATTATACTCACTTTCATGGTTTATCTATTAGTCTGCCTGTATCTACACTATTTACAAGGTGAATAAACTTATATTCTAGAAGAGTTTCAATAATCAAATCAAGTTATTTCATTTGAAGAGAACTTTTATAACTTGTGAAATACAGAATAGGAGTTTGTTACTTGCAGGTGTCAAGTGGGTTTGGTGTTATTTTATTCTTTCATAAATAACCTACTTTACTCCTTTTTATATGGATATGTATCCTAACTTCTGGGCATTTATATATACAAAAATTCAAAATTCTTTACATTTTTCACCAATGAATGAGTATTTGTATTGGAAATTTCCTGATTCTAGTTGTGTATCACATTATTCATGTACAAATTTCACTAGTTCCTTATATCATTCTCATGTAAACTTTAAGCATATTTATAATTCTGATATTATTAGACATAGCTGCTCCTCTTACCTTCATGCTTTCTTTATTTCTCTTCCTTCCTTCCTTTCTTCCCACTTTTCTATATTTTTTCACAAGTCTCTCATAAATCAGATAGACCTTAAACTTGTTATGTACAAAAAAATAACTTTGAATTCCTAGTCCTCTTGTTTCTACTTCTGAAAAACAGAAGATTATGAGTATGTGCAAACAGACATGGCTATGTTGTACATTTCTAAAGGACGTTTATATGTACATATGTATGTAATCAATAGAGTTTGAAATTCCATTGGTTTCAATAGTTCTATGTTATGCATCAAATATTACAAGTCTGTATTTAAGTCAAAGATTGTTTAAGTCAAAGTTAGTAGTGATTCAAAATTACATTAGAATAATTAACAAAAGAGTACAATTGATATAAATAAAATTAAAATAATTTGAGTATTTTAACATTTATTAGTTTTGAACATTATATTCCCAATACATTACATAGCCATCTTGCTCTTTGCCTTTGTTGATAAGTTTAAAAATATTGGTCAGTTCTGGTACCTGCCCTCCTTCTTATTTAAATAACATTTCCACTTGATTTACATGACAGTGATATAGTAAAGAGATTACCAAATTCCAATCCATTTAATGGCCACAATGAAAATTTTCTAGTTGTACAGCTCATAGCATTAGCATTTGTGGAACTCCAGCAGTCCCAGTGTCTGCTTTGAAGGTAGTATACCATGTTGTACTATGTTTTCAAGCCAGCAGATTAGATCAAGAGTGGCATTCTTCAAGGCTAACTACTCCTTAGCTAGTGAGGCTGTAATGGAGAGCTCGGTCTAATGAGATACTAAGAAGTAAGCAGCACACTCAATTCTTCTAGGAGAGTTTAGACCCACAGCACACATAGTAAACAGAGCAAGAGCAACAATGTGAAAAATAAAAGCAGGAAGTAGACAACCAGCCATAAGTGGAAACATTGACAAGGGAAAGGGTACCAGGAGTCCACAAGGGACATAAAAGCTAGAGCTAAAGAAAAGCAGAAAAAAAATCAGCAAAAAAGAGAGAAGTGACCAAGACACCAGGATGACAAAAAGGACAGACAGCTTAATCATCATCACAAAATATTGAAAAAGGAGGTAGCAATCCCCACAGTTAAAGCAACAGAACTAACAGTCTTTGAGTGGCTAAACTCCATTCAATCCCCACACCCTTCAAAAAACTGCCTATAATGACTGAAATTAACTTAAATTCTATCAATTCCTATTATCCTAGTAATAAACCTTCATCGCTAAGACTGATCAAATATAGCTTGTGTTTATTGATTTTATATTCATGAAACTTTATGATCATGATATTTATTTTCATATTGTTAGGTGAGTATCTGCTAAAGTACAAGTCATTAATTTATGCACACAAAGCTGACAATGCTAGTTGTTAAAGGAGTAATTTGATGGACATTTTGGGATTACTTTTATGTATTACTATCTCCTGGAAATTAGATGCTGTTTTAAATACAAGTTTTCAAACACTAGATATTTGTTTGTTTGTGTTTTGTTTTGTTTTGTTTTGTTTTTTTCATCTTATAGAAATTAGCTGCTTGTGAAACTGAATCATTGTAAGTAAAGATATCAGAAGAGCAACTATTCCCACTGTAGCAACAAAGAAAAGAAGTAGGACAACTTCCTTTAAAGCTAAAGAAACTCTAACCACACATCTCAATGAGACACCTAAAGCAATATATACAGATATTCAAAGAACAGTTCTCTCAATGAACAAAATACACAATGCAATCATTTGATGGCACTTGGTTATAAAAAGGAAAACTCTCATCTTATAGAAAAAAAGATAGATCAAAGTCAGAATTGGTTCTTCAGAAACTTTATAGATTTTTCTGGCAATTTGGCCTAGACCAATGGTAACAAAGTCAGTGCTCAACAGTAAAAGAGAATTTGAATCCATTCAGCACTCATCAGCAACCCTGTCTTACCTGGTTTAAGAAGGGTTCTAACTGCCCCAAAGTCTTTTCAAGCATGTTGGAGCATTATGGTTTTCTAGCAGATTGGGACAACAATGAGATTGGTTTCCACATTAGTACAAAGTTTTCAATTGCTCACATACTGATAGCTCTATCTTCCTATACACTCATCTAAGTACTCAGAAAAGGCTATATTTTCTTCACTGTACTCCCCTCAGGTTTAAATGTGTAGATGATTCAAGTAGGCTACCTTTAGATTCCACTCAAGGTTTGAGAGCTGTCTAGACTGTATGCCTTAGCTGATTGTTTTCAGGTAAAAACGTATTCTTCTTCTATGTGTTATATTCAATTACTGTCAAAGCTCAGTTAAAAAAATTATCAAACTATTTCTTATCTTTCTTTCCTTTGTACATACATACAAACAATAACAAATATTCTGCATTTTTCCTTTCATCTGCTTTCTCATCAATGTCATCTATGCTATGTGCTAAGCAACATCAGTTGTTCAGTGACAATTACAGATAAACTCTATAAAATCACCTCCAATCCTGGGACAATGAGCAAAACCCTCCATGTAAAGTGTTCTGCTCTGCAGAGACGATGCAGCTCAGAGCCACATATTTGCTGTCTCTCATCTCTGCTATACTACAGAATGTGCTCCTCTATTTTAAGTTGCTCTCCAAGTGGCAGCTTGATCGCAGCAATCTAAAATGGCTTAAGTGCCTCTGGTTGACATTTTACTTTCTTTTATTACTTTCCATTTTTATCTACATAGAAAAATTGGCAATAGCTAATATCCAGTTGATCTTTTCACTCTGGTAATAAAATAATAATACAAAGATCTTATTATCCACCCCAGACATCCATCAAAGTACATTTTCCAATAACATGCTGTTCAAAATGTTGCTTATCTCTCCCCAAGTTGAAAGTGAGGTTAAATACTTGGCGCTAGATTTCTTTGTCTCCAGGACATGGGTTTTGTGTTGTAAAAAGACTTTGAACTACCACCCTTGACATTTCATCCACATTAATGCCTTGTGCAATTTTGTTGTTTAGGTATCTTTGATAAATCACTTTGTGTAATAAGCCAAAAGGAGTTAAAAGTTTTGCCTACTAAAGTAATTGTTTTAACCCCAGTGACTTTTATTCTTATACAAAAACAAGATGGGGAACAAGAGAAAGACACAATAGAGGCATAGAAAGGAAGGGATACCCTGGAAGAAGGAAGAAGGAGCAGGAAGGGAGAAGAGACCAACACAGAGCACAAACAGAAAGAAAAATGAAAACAAGCAAAGCAGAGACCATGGGTGTATTAAAATCGATTTCTAAGATGGGGGAGATAGCTCAGTGAGTGAAATGCTTGCAGGCCAAGTATGAGGGACCTGAGCATGGGTCTCCCAGCATGCACAGAATATCTGGGCACTGCAGTAAATGTTTATGTTCTATATACCCAGACTTGGATCTTTCTATCTTGGTCACTAAGAACTAGTGGGTTTACCAGCTACTGAGTTCTATGTTTACTGTGAGACTTGGTCTTAAAAAATGAAGACGAAGAACCGTAGAGAAAGAGACTTAGCATTAACCTGTAATTTTACAAGGTCCTGCACTGACTCTGTCTCTGTCTCTGTCTCTGTCTCTGTCCTTCTGCCTCTCCCTCCTTTTCTCCATTCTCTGTCTCTGTCTCTCTGTCCCTGTCTCTGTGTCTTTGTCTCTGTGTCTCTGTGTCTGTCTCTATCTCCGTCTCTCTGTCTCTGTCTCTCTGTCTCTGTCTGTCTGTCTCTGTCTCTGTCTGTCACTCTGTCTCTGTCTCTGTCTCTGTCTCTCTGTCTCTGTCTGTCACTCTGTCTTTGTCTCTGTCTCTCCCTCTCTCTCTCTCTCTCTCTCTCTCTCACACACACACACACACACACACACATACACACACACACACACACACACACACACACACACACACATCGACACACAATCCATTGCTCTAGTAACTTCATGTCTTCCTGTAGGCAAGAAGAACATTCTATAGTTATGTTACTAGTATGGAAGAACAAAAACTCTTAAAAATACCAAGCAAAAAACAAACAAAAAAACAAAACCACCTCATTAAGTAATTCCTATATCCACTTCAAAATAAAATTAGTTACCTCTATGACCATTAGGATTTACCTGTGGGTCTTGAGTGCAAGTTTGGCTTCCAATTTTTCAAATATTTCCAATCTTCAAAGGTTATCACATTAACATTTCTAAGGTGCTTAACAAAATTATGAGTACCAAATAAGCAATATACCACTGCAAACACAATTGTTTCAGAAAAACGATCATCTAATCAGTTTGAAAATATTACGTAGGATTACTAGGTCTCCATTTGAAATCAGGCTTGCTTGCTAACGCTCAAAGTTTCAAAGAGACTAAGCTCTGTGATTTTGTAATGAAGTAGGAAACAGAATTAGAGCTAAATTTTATACAGACCCTAAAAGCAATGCATTTAAATTTTTTTCTTTTTTTTTCTTTTCTTTTTTTCTTTTTCTTTTTTTTTTCAAGACAGGGTTTCTCTGTGTAGCCCTGGTTGTCCTGGAGCTCACTCTGTAGACCAGGTTGGCCTCGAACTCAGAAATCCGCCTGTCTCTGCTTCCAAAGTGCTGGGATCAAAGGTGTGCGCCACCACTACACGGCTAAAATTTTTTTCCATGGACAGAAACCCCCATTTACAATTTTAAAATATTAAAAGACCTTAGGTCATTAATAGTACATACCAGTCAAGAAACTGCCTAATACACATATTTTCATAGCATTGTTTTATGGTCAGTGACCGAGGCTTCAGCTAAAGACACTTCATTTTGACCATATTTTATTATTATTTAGTTCATGTTAGTATAGCTTTATGATGGTTTTTGGCAAGTGGTCTACAGCTTTTTCAATTAATTAACATATTTTCATCTTTATGTTAAATGTATGTGAATTCACAGTTGTTTCCCATCTAACTGTATTAAAACATCTTTATTTACCCAGAAATTATCTGTATTAAAAGGTGGTAAGTGGGCTTTTTTCCTTTGAACACTTATTTCCATTTGGTGGCAATGTGTGAGGAAACTGTGCGAGGTGCAGTCTTGGTGGAGGAAGTATGTCACTGAGGCCTAGTCTGGAGAGCTTGCTCCTACATCTGATTCACTGTGAATGCGAAGATGTGAGGTTCTAGATTCCTGCTTCTTTCCCCATAAGAGCAGCAAAGCCTGCTCATATCTCCCAGTCACAATAGACTCTGGTGCCACAAGTCCAAACAAATCCTACTCTCTCTAAGCTGTTTATGGCCCAGGAGCTTATCACAACAGAAAAGTGATACACACAATAAGGGAAATAAGAAAAGGACAATCTTCCTGCTCCTTTATCCTGAGCAGAGGACGAGGGGATCAATAGATGCTCATGTTTACCTTTCAGCTGTGGATTCCACATTGTCTACACTCTATTTCTAAATTTCAGTAGTGAACATACTTTCATACTGATCTCAGCAAAAGTATGACAGTGAAGTCCAATGGGTCTAGAACACTTTTCCTTTACCATCCAAAAGATTGAGACACTAAAATGACAGCCACACGAAATATGACAAAGTCAGGTTTTGGGATTTCTGTCCTTTCTCAGAGGAAAACCTATCTGCCTGTTTACAGAAGGTTCTAGAGCTGCATCTAGACTTATAATGTGGGAGTGATAGAGGAAGGAACACAGCAGGTGTCTCTTACAGGGTAAGGTTGAGAACACCTAGACATGTCCTCTTCTCTACTCACCAGGTTTCAATGTCAAAGACTAGAAAAAGAAGGATGGAAATGAGGGGGTACATTAGAGACTGCAGAGCAATTCTAAGTAAATGCACAGAAAGCTATTTCTGATGGCTTCTACGTAAGCAGAATAATTTAGAGTATGAGTCCTCGTTGTGTGGAAATCTGTTGTTACAAACCATTTAGTGCCTGAGGTAGCTTTCTTAAAGTATGTCAGTTAAAGTGCTTCATATTAATATTTCAAGACACTGATGTTACGCAAAAGTGTCAGACAAGCTTAGTACTCACAAAAGTTCTACAAATAAATTGCCCTTTGAAGTTGGATGAGATGCAAATATTTCTAATTAATTTTTTGTTGACTACAATGTGAAGGGCAGATGAAAACTAATGAATGTCATTAGATGTGTAAATTCCGAACTATCCTCAGATTTGACTCATCTTTATGAAACTCACTAGATTTGCTCACTGCTTTCCAAATAAAACAAAGGCAAAAGAAAATGAGAATGTTACCTGGTCATTGAATGTTTCCTCCAGTCACTACAGTCAAGCTAAGCCATTTCCAGTCCTGTGTGGAGTGTGCACTGAAAGCTTGCAATCCATTAATTTAATTCAAGAGTTCAGGTGTAACTTATACTACTTTTAAAAAGAAAAAAATCACTAAGAGATGACAATCTTTTTCTTCAAAATTATTATTCTAAGAACTTCCTAAAGTATAGAAAAGACTGCTCATAATACCATAGGACCAGTCTTGTGGTGCTATGAAGACTTGAGTCTATGAAAACTGACTATATTCTATGTATATTCTAAGTAATTGTAGCTAAAAACAAAAGAAAAAGAAAGAAAGAAAGAAAGAAAGAAAGAAAGAAAGAAAGAAAGAAAGAAAGAATCAAATTTGACTTGGTGAATTAGAATAATTGTCAAAGTGCACATTTTCATTTTATAAATTTAAAAATGAATGTTTTATTTCTGATCTTAATACAAATAAAATAAAAAGACTATGTAAAGTAGAGCTCTAAAAATTAGTATTTTCACCACAAGAATTTTCTCCAATTCAGCAGGAATCAGTAAAGTCTACCATTAAGTTAATGTACAAATCCATCTTTGAAGAGAGCACTCTGTGGCTGTCACTTCACCTGTCTGCACTTCTCTGCACACAGGCACCAGACCTATAAAATTAGATCTATCAAATATATAAAATTACTTTTCAGCAAAGCATCCAAAAGAATGATTGAAGAGGAGGTGATGCATACTTGAAATTAGGGTTAAAGCTCAGAGAGATAATTTTTAGGAATTATTTTCTTTATGATAATGTCTAAGTGTCTAGCACGGTTGTTTGTAGTTTATAATTCAGTATTTATTAAATGATTTATCAGACTCACCTTTTTAAGCTTAAAAATATTAACACGCAAGAAGACAAATATGGATCACTTGTGTAGAAGCTCAAGGATATGCAATAAAATGCATTTTAGTAGAGAAGTTAGTTATTTTGCTTTTGCAATTTTTCCCTCAGAGAATAAGCTGCTGCTTTATGGAAACAGAGCCCAACCAGTGCACAGGCAGCTTCCTTCCAGGGCCAGAGACCAGAATCTTACTATGGCAATGAGAGATTAGAGATTTATTAAGATCATTTTATTACATGACTAATGAATTTGTGGTCATTGGAAGAGGTTCCTTTATGTGGTCAGCAAAATCTGGAAAAGACAAATCTAAAGATTCACAGAAAGAATTGTAATCGATTTACTTATTACTTAATGCTGGAGCTCAAAATAAAATCACAGTCCTTTTATCTTTTCAGATCTCCATCAAAATTCAAATAAAATTCAGTCCATGCATCTTTCTGACTCATCATTTAGCATGCATATCACATATTTAAATGGTTTTAGTTATTTTTTTTTAGATATATGATCAGGATGTAAAAATTCATCATGTGAATTTTCTTAATAATCAAGAATGAACTCTCATGGTTCATGGTTTTCTAAGAGCATATGATAAGGAATAACACAGTGTGTCTATATAAATCTTTGTATAAGTTTAGAACCTTGGTTAACAATTCCCAAAATAAGGTAAGTTAGACATATCTTTTATGTATTTCAATTAAGGGATAGAAACAAAGGAAATAAGGCCCATTGTATGTTTTTCTATTTAATTATAAAGGAAACTATTGGACCCCAAGATCTGTCCAAATGCCTTCTGCTTCAAATATGTGCCACTTCTTTCCCAAACAGGGGGAAACCCTTTAGAGGGAAACTCTTTGGCTGGTTTAAATATAAAATGAATTTTTACATCCCAGATGATGGACTGCTTCATCATGAGATTTATAAAAGCATTTCCCTTACTCTCTTTCTCTCTTTTCCTTGACTAGATTACATTATAATGGAAGAAGAACAGTTTAAAAATTTTGAATAGGCACTTACTGGAATTACAGTTAATCCTGATACAATCTAGATGGGGAAGAATAGATGAAAAATGAATATTTATCCTTCAAGGTAATAGCTGCAGACATCCAATAAAATTACAGTCCACCCTTCTGGGGACAGACACATGCAAATTTGGCCACTCCATATCATTATTCTTTATATACTTCTAGAACCCAGATTTATTGTTATGAAATTGTACCATCGAAAACAAGAGAATGTTTAAAAATATGGCCAATTCAAACAGAGCTACATGGTGACAAATCTAAGTGACATAAGAAGTAGTTAACTGTCAAAGATGCTTGGCTTAGACTGGTTGCAACATTCTCCCCATCTGTGAAAGAACAGACTGTTATCGTCAACAAAAGTTAAAAGTGCTCCGTCACAATGGGGTACAGTGCAAGCTCAGCTAGGCTCAGACATCTTGGACTTCCAAAATCTAACATCCCACAAAGGCTCACAGAATTATTTAAAACTGCAGCAGTCAAATGGAGAAAAAATAAAATTATCCTTTTCTTATTCTAGTATGTTTGTATATTTCTCCTTTGATTTTGATATTTCTGGGGCACTAAATATTTACAACCAGACATTGGTGGATTCCACACCTCACAGAAGGAGAAAAGTAAAAAACTGTACGGACTCTTAGACAGTACAGTGGCTGGAGAGCAGCCAGCCCATGGAGCACACAGGCCGAGGCCTCTCTTAGGAGCTACCAATATTGTCTTTATGCATTGTGTTGCAAATTAATACTACATTCCTCATCTTTTCTTTTGTATGCTTGCTTCACATGAAAGCAGATATAAAAAAAAAAAAAAACCAGAATTTCTGGTGTGAATAACACAGTGGTTATGTTTAAAGAACTACATGGAATGTTTTATGGAGAGATATATACATTTTGGTTTTTTGTTGTTGTTGTTTGTTTCTCTGTTTTATTATTTAATGCCTTTGGGGAGCATGAAAAATATAAACCTAGATTCTGTGTCCATATAGCTAAGTTTGTCATGTGTCGTCAACCGCATCAGAAAAGTGGTTGCAAACAGCCAAGGACCAGCAGCTACACAACTCCTTCTACAGAATGCTTTGCTGCTGAGAATCTAAGTGTTCTCATTTCAAACAATACAACAGCCTCTTGGTGCAATTAAGCCATTTATTCAATTTTCTTGTAGTAACCTCTAATGGTCACTAGAGGGAACTCTAACAGAATATTAAACTGTATATTTTTAACTAATAAACTTAATTGAACTTGTATTAATTAAATGTAATTAAATGCAATAAGCTAGAAAGAGTTACTTTTCTATTTTCTAAGCTATAACTGTACCCATCACAATTTGAAAATGTAGGATTGTCACAAAAGTCAGTTTGTTCTGTTCACATCATCTTTCTAAAAATAAATCTACATAATGTTAAAATTTAATTTTCTTCCTCTCCTGATTCATGCGTGTGTGTGTGTATGTATGTGTGTGTGTGTGTATGTGTATTTACTACTGTCAAGAAGTACAGTAAAACCTCATTCATTTGACTTATTTGAATTTAATGATAACATTAAAATTTATTGGACAGAATATTAATTGACTCTTCTCTTGATACAAAGATGTTATTGGGGAAGGTACCTGTGAATAAAGAAGATTTTGAAAGGCCAAGCTCAGGTAGAAAAACAATTTCAAGGATTCAGAAGAAGTTAATGGCCGAACTTGCAGAAAATAGGGATCTCATTACAGAGAAACCTTTCATCTTCATTTAGTGAAGTAAATGTCTAAGCACATCCCTTTACAAGCAACCACAGCTTATAGTAATTTGAAGTTTTAAATTAAATAAAAAATTTAAAATGCTCAACCTTAAAAATTCTACATTTCAGTTTTTTCTTTGATTTCTTTTTCACTCTGTAAATCATCCAGATTGGTGAGGTTTTACTGTAGCAATCCTGTTGATGGTGCCTTTAGTCAGGAAAGCATTACCAGTCTGCAAAGGAGCCTGTGTCCTTACTGTTCTCATGGCTGTTTGCTGAGGGCCGCAGACTTTGGGCATTGAAGGGTTGTGGATTGCTGAGTGACAGCGAAATATCCCACACGTTACTTAAGAACAGAAGAGATGGAGGACCACAGAGATCACTATCAAAGGAGAAGCCCATGGAGGAAGTAGGAGTAAGTATGAATTGAATATTCCATGTGCATGTTATCTTATTAAACACATGTAGACATTTGTTTTTGCAAGGGTGTCATCTATGACCCATTAAAACGTCAGAAAATATAACAGGTGAAAAATTCAGCTTGAGGCATCTTAAAACCTCATAATTCAAAGTTTCAAATTTCATCTCACTGATAGGGCGTCCCCGAAGTCTTGTTGGTAGGAACCACAAAACACTAAATTTGTGGAACACAAAAAAAGTGATGCCCACCAAAGCATTACTCAATTGTTTTAACTTTCCATAGCAAACAGGCTAGTCGATGAATGATTGCAGGCGAAACTGAACAAAAAGTGAGAAGTGTTAGCTGAATTGCGGAAGGCATGATGTTACCTAGATTGACCGTGAGTTTCACACGCCCTGCATCTAGCTCCAGTCGAAGGGTGTCTGCAGAGTCTCTAGAAGTGGTCGCCATCAGAATACCGTATGCACGCTGGGATCTGAACCGTAAGGACACGTCCTCAGCCTCAGTGTGCATCACCACCGGGAGCTGAATTTTCATGAACATACTCCCATCATAGCTCAAAACCGTTGCCTCTATGGAAGGAAATGGATACAGTTCAGTTTGCATTAATGTAGTGCATACACACTTGGGAAAGAGGAAGGTGGTGAGTTTTCTTTTCAGGAAATCAATGGTAAACCATTTCATCTGATTCAGAAATGAGTTTCTTGTTTTGTAATGGAGCAGAGACTCCCTCATTTGTTAAGCATATACTAGCAAGAGAAAGCCCCTCTACCTACTGCATATGCTATAGCACTGACCATATGGTTCTATAAATGCTTTATGAGTATAAATTCCCTTGTAAAAAGCATGGGGCATGTTTTGAACAGCTACAGAGTAAGCCTGATTGGAAAAACTGCAAGGATGTATGTATGCAAGGACAGAGAGAGCTCTAACTACCCTACAAGATTAGTCAGTCTTATGGCTCTGATTGATTCTGCATGAGCAAAAATTGAAGAAGATATTACTGGAAGGTATCCAAGGCCAGGGCTGTCTGGAAAACCCCTGGGAACAGAAGCTACTGTCAATATTTCTTTTCATATAATCTACTCTAAAGTTGAAATATTACTAAAATGTAGAAATCATCCTTTCTATCAAAGCTAATATTCTAAAGAAGGAAATAAAAATCAACAACATTATCATCCAATAAGCAATGAGATTTCTACTGTATCACTGTGTTTAATTAGAAAAAACTTTTAAGATACCTTAAACCATAGTCTCATTTTAACCTTTTTTGCAAGTAAGAAATAATGTAAAACATCATCTATAAGAACAAAGCTGGTGTCCTATATATTGACTTATCACCAATAGCATCAGAGCATCTGTAACTTTACACGGGATATAGTGTGGCCAGAAATAGGATGTGGATTTGTGTGGGCATGTGTCTCAATTAAGGTACATGAAAATTACAGCGCTGAACTAAAGACATGAAGGGATCAGTAGCAAAACTGCTTCTGCCAGACTGCTTAAGAAACAGCACCCGCATTGTTCAAGGCATATGGTGGTGGGACATTGAGAAACAAGTCTGAGTTATGTTGCTTTCTTGTTGGTTCTGGTAATTCAAAATGCCATTTAATAAAAGAAAAACTATGTGGAATGAAAATAAAGTATGAGAGAGACTTCATTACTTCCATTATTTACATAACATCACCATTGGCTTTACC
>JADRCD010198758.1:0-25875 GCA_019843815.1 Montemys delectorum | reverse complement strand
TTTTTTTTTTTTTAGGTCTATTTAATTTCATGAGTATGAGTGTTTTGCCTTGGGTGAATGTAAATGCACCACATGTGTGTCTGGTGCCCATGGTGTTAAAAGAGAGAATGAGATCCCCTGGAACCAGAGCTGCAGGTGTTTGTGAGAGCCACTATGCGTGTAATGGGAACTGAGCCTAGGTACCCTGCAAGAGCTCATAGCTGCTGAGCCATCCCTCTAGTCTTTTCTCTTCTCAGTCATCCATTCTAACTTAACAAACCACAACACAGGTTAGTAAGTCATTTAAGCACCTTATGAAGTGAAAACATTTTACATATGTAGAAAGACATGCCCTTGTCTTCAGGTAGAGCCTTTCTCAAATAAGCAGGGTAAGAAAACAGTGTAAAATATTGGGCAGGGCCAGTGAGATCTGCCCTTGTTTCTTCATTACAGATGAAAGAATGAAGAGTATCTCAGAACTGGTTGTAAGTTAAGGTGGTATAAGTGAGGGATGAGGGAGCCTGGGTAACTCATACAAAAGAACAGGTGCATTGACGCTGAAGAGGGAGAACGGATGGATATTGTTTGAGGGACAAAGCTTGTGTGGATTGCGGTGCTTTTCTGACATAAGGATCAATGCTCTGGGAATTCAAATAATAGCCATTTGGGGCGTGCCCAGTGCAAGCTAATGTTTATGACAGTTTACACTGTCAGAAAATACAGAAGTTTGATTCGGATTTTATAATATCATTTTAGTTCCTGTGACCTAAAGTACACAGAAGGAGTTCAGTCCCTCAACTGGACTAAAATCATGAAGACCATTGTTGATGACCCCGAGGGCTTCTTTGAACAAGGTGGCTGGTCTTTCCTGGAACCTGAGGGTGAGGTGCGTGCGTGAGTGTGGGGTTTCTTTTTCATATAGGTATGCATTGTTGCCTAATGTCATTTAGGCACTTTGGAGAATGACATCTATATGTAACACATAAAGGACCTGACCAGTAGTGAGAAGCTAAAAAAACTTAATATTATTTTTTTTTCTCTAGGTTAGTTTTACGAGTAAATGATGAGTTCATTGGGAATTGGTAGTCACTGCGAACATTCCTCAGAGTTTCGTACTGTTTGGAGTTGATGGGATTGAGTCATTACAAAAGTACTTTGAAAAATAGTCCTCCTGAGCCGCAGAGATGACTCAGTACTGCCTAATCCTCCAGAGGACCTGAGTTCAACTCCTAGCACCCACATGGCAGCTCACAACTATTGAACAGAGGATTTGAAGCCCTCTTCTATTTCCCCCAGCAGTGCCACACCTGGTGCACAGCCAACCAGCCATACATGCAGGCAAAACACCCAAACAAAAAATAAAAAGAAATGAACCTTTAGTAGCTGAAGAGATGGCTCAGCAGTTAAGAGTACTGACTACTGTTCGAGAGGACCTGGGGTCAAGTCCCAGCAATCACATGGCAGCTCACAACTGTGATTCTAGGAACGGACACCCTCACACAGACATACATGCAGGCAAAACATTATGCACATGAAATAAATTTTTTAAAAACGAACCTTTAAAAAAGTCACCAGGATGGGTAATGTACACCTTTAATCACATCACTCAGGAAACAGAACCAAGGAGATCTCTGTAAGTTCAAGACCAGTCTACGTAGCCAATGCCAAGCTAGAACTACACACAATGAGACCCTGTCTCAAAAAAAATTTTTTTTAACTTTTTAAAATTAGAGCTCCTACCTTGGCATAATGTATTGATATAAAGTGTGTTTATTTCATTAATTTCCACAGACAAAATGAGAGGAATTGGCCATTCCATAATTTTATGGAATTTTGGCATTTTAAGACAAATCGTGTATCTCTTGGTCATTCAACTTTCTGGGTTTTATATATGAAATGTTAGTGTACCAAGTACATTGAATTACCTTGTTAATAATGTTAGTATGAGAAAAGTAGTGAGCAAGTCTTATGCTTTCTGTACTTCACCAGGGGAGTGATGCTGAGGATGGAGATTCTGAGTCTGAAATTGAAGATGAGACTTTCAATCCTTCTGAGGATGACTATGAAGAGGAAGAAGAGGACAGTGATGAAGATTATTCATCAGAAGCTGAAGAATCAGGTTAGAGAGTACTTGTTGGACTGGAGAAATGGCTCAATGTGTAACAGCACTTGCTGTTACTGATTCTAAGCTTGAATTCTCTGCATGTATGTAAAAAGCCAGCCAGGCTTGCTTGTAACAGCACTAGGGTATGGCAGAGTCGGGAATAGAGACAGGAGGACCGTGGGGATTTACAGGCCACCAGCCTAGCCAGTAACCCCCACCTCCACCCCCCACCCCAGCTTCAGGCTCATTTGAGAGGCCCTGTTTGAAGGGAACAAGATAAAGAAGAGGGGCATCGCCGGACAGTGGTGGCACACGCCTTTAGTCCCAGCACTTGGGAGGCAGAGGCAGGCGAATTTCTGAGTTCAAGGCCAGCCTGGTCTACAGAGTGAGTTCCAGGACAGCCAGGGCTACACAGAGAAACTCTGTCTCAAAGAAGAGGGGCATCAAACATCCTCAGGCCTCCTCATGCTCAGGCCAATGTACCTGTACACATAGGAAATACATTTTAAAGGAGGAAACACATATTGTGGCTTCCTAATCTGATATCATTCCTGGAGACTACTTTTTTAAAAGGAAAATGTTCTACATTCTGTTATATTTCTCAATGACTAATATACGATCAATATTTTTCCAGACTATTCTAAGGAATCTCTGGGAAGTGAAGAAGAAAGCGGGAAGGACTGGGATGAGCTAGAAGAAGAAGCACGAAAAGGTTATTTGAAAATTTGTTTTAAGTGACTTATTTTTTCATTTATTTGTGTGTGAATTTCTAACACAATTCTTTGTGTTGAAGTGTTATGATGGAAGCCAATGAGCCAATGAGAGTTGGAAAGAGGACTATGAAACTGTTTGGGGAGTGGTTAGGGAGACTGCTCAGTTGTTAAGTGATTGCCATTCAAGTTTAGAGGTTTGCATTTGTGCCTCTAGAGCCTCACATAAAAACTGGGCACAGCATTGCGTATCTGTAAGTTCAGTGCTAGAGAGGAAAGATAAGAGAATCCTTGAGGATCCTTGCATGACCGGTCTAACCATATTAGTGGGTCCAAGACCGTGTGTGTGTGTGTGTGTGTGTGTGTAGATAAAAACCTAAGTTACAGGTACAACTTAACCAAAGGAAGATCTAGAATGTGCCCATAGGCTATATAGGTGGGCTTGATTCCCTCTCTTCAAGCTTTTGATATGTACCAGTATGGCCAGGTAGCCTTTTTATTCTCCTTGTAACTAGCTTGTCTAGGTCAGGTAACTAGTAACTGACAAGATGAAGATTAACTGACATATTAGCTCATGCTATCCATTAACAGTAGATATCTTAAGCTAATGAATCACCCTGCCTTCTGCTTAGCGGACCGTGAAAGCCGTTACGAGGAGGAGGAAGAACAGAGCCGAAGTCTGAGCCGGAAGAGGAAGGCATCTGTACATAGTTCAGGCCGTGGCTCTAACCGTGGTTCCAGACACAGCTCTGCACCCCCGAAGAAAAAGAGAAAGTAAATGAACCTTGGGTCCTATGCTCCATTCTTTATGCAGACAACTCCTAAAATGACATGACATAGAAACTGTTTTTCCTTTTGGTTTCGTTGAAGTTTTGCCATTTGTGTTTATGGGTTTAGGGGCCATTTGTGTGGACCAAGCTACTCGGGGAATTCCAGGCCCACCAGGACATGTGCCAGTGGCCCCAATCAGATGGCTGGCGAGGGAGGTGGTGTTGAAGGGCAGGAGGCTCCTCCCACTGTTGATACCATTTGCTCTTTTCTTCTGACAACTCACTTACCTTTGGTGTCTCAAAGCTGAATTACCAAGACAGTGGTATAAGCTGACCACTAATTATTTCTACTATGATTCTTTTTTCTTTACTTTTTTATTTTTCCTGGCTTTTTTGAGACAGTCTTGCTATGCAGCCATGGCTGACCTTTAAGTCGCTGTAAACCAGACTAGCCTCAAATGTGTGATCCTTTTGCTCTCCCTCCCAAGTGCTAGGGCTGCAGGCCTGGGTCACTGTACTTAGCCGAAGCATAGTTCAGGCCCAGAGTCAGTCCTCCATCCGTCCCTTTATCAGTTCCAGATCTGAAGTTCTCAAGAGGTTCTTGGGCTTTGCTGATGATTGTGATAGACATGACTGAGCTAAATGCAGAGTGGGCTGGTGTCTGGTCTTAAGTTGTTCTGGTTTCTTGCCTCATGCACATTCTGGGGTGATTTTGCTGCATTGGAAGACAAAAACTGGCACTCCGTGGCTGGGTTTTTTTCCTCCTTTCAAGTCCATATGTGGTACAGTGCTCGAACACAAATTACCACTGTCTCTTCTGATACATCTAAGGAAGAATGGTCATGCTTCGCGTATACTACAGGTGAAATCTAGAGGGAGGCTTAAAGAAATCAACATGGATCTCAAAGAGTAAATCCTGTCTTGGCCTAGAATATTTTGACAAGAAGAGAATCGGGAAGAAGGCCACACCCACAAGGCTGGGCTCTGCTGCTCTTCCCTTTACTTCTCTGCAGTGTCCTGTGTTGGTTGCTTCTGATGATCAGCTTTGAAATACTGGGGGGCTCTTATCTTGCCGACCTCCCCTGCAGGTTCTCTGCATCCACCTGTCCCACTTCGCCGCCTCTGTTCTGTGACTTTATGAGAAGGGGCTTCTCAGATTTTATGTTTGTTTGTTTTCTCTCCTTAGCAGTAGGACTTGATATTTTGAATTTTGGAAGAACTAAAAGATAAATAAACTGGGATTTTTTTGTTTTGTTTTGTTTTTTTGTAAACTTGTCTTTTATGACCATTTCTTTGCAGTTTCTGAAGTCAAGTCTTGCCTACTAAAGTGTTATGGTGTTAGACGAAAATGCCTTTGTCTCCAACTAGTACCATAAAAGTTCACTGATGGTTGTAAGCCTCATCATTAGTTTGAGAAACAGATAGCAAGATAGCACAGGAAACTAGGTTTATGGCATAGCATGTTATTTTATAAGACACTTTGACTGTGATTCCCTCAAATTGTAGAGTGGAGTAGAACTTGTTCTTTCATGAAAACAGATCTTCAGTCATCTCCTTATAAATGCCATGGAGGGCAGCAGCTGCTTGGAGGGAAACCTTCAGCCTTCCAATTTGGATGGCTTGGTTTCCAGGGCTCACAACTGTGGACAAGGGTTAAAAAAAAACAGTTAGGCACCAGCAGTGTTGGATTTACACACGTTTGTTTGTGTGTTTGTGAGGGTCTCATTCTGGCCCTGGCTGGCCCATAACTCACTGTATAGACCAGGCCAACCTCCTCAAACTCAAAGAGGTCCTGCTTCTGCCTCCCAAGTTCTGGGACTAAAGGAGTGTGTGCTGGATAGTCTTTTATCTATCCAGTGTTTGTTATATTGGAGCTACTTTCATAGGAAAGTGAAACCGTTACAGTGTGGTATACACACATAAGGGTAAGGTGCTTTGGAGATAGAAGGAGCATGTAAGCCAAAATAGAAAAGAATTTTAAAAGATTTTTAGGGCTAGCCAGATGGCTCAGTGGGTGAAGATACTTGCCAACAAGCTGAGGTTGTCAATCCGCAGAATCTACGTAATGAAAGGCAAGAAGAAACTAACTCCTATGGGTTGTCCCCTGACATTTACATGTGTGCATACATTACATCAAATCTAGACGAGCCTAGATATGGTCCAGAATGAGATATATAAAGCTGCTGGAAGGACTTCAGAGGCATTTGTCCCATCAGCTTCACAGATAATTGTCAACAAGTTACACAAGTGAGCTATTTTCTCTATGAATAAGTAGAACTATATTACTCACTCTCTAGTTCTTGCTCTAGGATATCTTTTCCAGATTGAAATATCTGCCACAGTTCAAGGTATGCATAGCCTATATCTTGACATTCTTTTTTTTCTTCATCCAGAGGATCACTTACCACTGTAAACTTTAAACTGAAAACATAAAAATAAATCCATTTAGCTCAGCGCTGCTTACTTATTAGTTATGTACAACTTTAATCACAGCACTCAGAAAGTAGAGGCAGGTAGATCTCTTAAGTTTAAGGCCAACCTGGTCTACATAGAATTCCAGAGCAGTCAGAGATACACAGTGAAGACTCTCTCTCAAAGGTAATTGTGGAATTTGGAGAGATAGCTAATGGGTTAAGAGCACTAGTTGCTCTTCCAGAGGACCAGAGTTTGACTCTCAACACCCAGCTGATGGTACCAACCATCTATAACTCTAGCCCCAGCACATCTGACAGTCTCTGTGGATACTCCATGTAGTATACAGATGTACATGGAAGCTCAACACTTCAGTTCTTTTGAAAAGTAATCACAATAATAGTGTTTTCTCTGCATCTGAATCCCTTCCCCTCCACTTTTTAAGGGAATTAGAGCAAAAGTCAGGAATGAATGTGGTGAAGGGTTGAGCACCCATAGAAATTGGAGGACAGTTTCGGAGATGGTTGTCTACTGCCTTGTATGTCCTGGGAATGGGACTGAGTCATCCGACTCAGAAACAAGCACTTTCAACCATTGTTTCACACATTCTGAGACAATCTCATGTTACCCAGTCTGGCTTGTAACTCACTACATCATCTAAGACTGACCTCCTGTCCAGTTCCCAAGTGCAAGTATGTGCCACTTCTCCATACATTAATGTTTGAAAACCAAATGTTGCTAATTGTGATGAGACAGCAGGAATAGGGCTGAAAACTGAAGCTCTGAAAGCTCGGTTCCAGGACACCAATGGAAGGGTCTGAGAAAACAACATTCCCTACGGAGTAGATCAACATTCATTCTTGGTAGCCTCAGCACTGTGAGAAAGGATGCTCATTCCAGCCCCCAAATTTACAGAAAGCCTGGTTACTGGTATTGTCAGTTAGAGACAAGATGAAGTGCTGTGTGGCTAACGTGTCACTCATACAAGAACATTCAAGTAACATTGCAAACCCCACAAAGTATGGAAGTAGAAGTTGGGATTCCAGACCAGCTCTGACAGTGCCATTTGCTGCACCACACTGGTAACACCACCATAGGCTAAGTCAACTGATCTAACATTACACAGATTGCCTCTAGAAGAGAAAGGAAAGAAATGGTTTTTTAAAAAGCCAAAAGGAGCCGGGCGGTGGTGGCGCACACCTTTAATCCCAGCATTTAGGAGGCAAAGGCAGGCGGATTTCTGAGTTCGAGGCCAGCCTGGTCTACAGAGTGAGCTCCAGGACAGCCAAGACTATACAGAGAAACCCTGTCTCAAAAAAAAAAAAAACAAAAACAAAAACAAAAAACAAGCCAAAAGGACTAGGGAGATGGCTCAGCAGTTAAGAGCACTGACTATGCTTCAGAGGTCCTGAGTTCAATTCCCAGCAATCACCTGGTGACTTACAACAATCTGTAAGGGGATCCGATGCCCTCTTCTGGTGTGTCTGAAGACAGCAACAGTATATGTATTCAATAATACAAAATTTTAAAAAGCCAAAAGAAGTAAGCACACAGATGCAAGCAAGTACCCATACATATAGATAAAAGTTTTAGAAAATTGTGTAGTTTGTATTTTTTAAAATTGAGTTATGAGATGGGTATTAAATGGCACAGTATTAGTGTGCCAGCAATACTTCCATATATGGAAGAAATTAGGTAAATAACATTAAGATGTCCAAATGTTCTGTCTGCCCCATGTAGAAATCTGGTAGGATTCAAGTTGCTGCTGTTACCCACACAAGTCCCTGCCACAGGTGAAACATGCACTAAACCTAGAATAACTGGTTAAGCAATCAGACACATGAAGTTAACTCAAGCAGATGGGAGATTCACCCAAAGAAAAGTTACTAAAATAGTAGCATAAGTACACAGCTAAACTCAAACTTTGTAAGTCTGACTATGTGCATTGTCAATATGAAAAGCAGAGGCTTACCGTCCCTCATCAGAATCTTGAGCATGTAGCATGGCAAACAAAAACTGCCTTCGGCTTTGTTGCTCCACTGGGTCCAGATCTATCACTGTATGAAAGAAGGGTAAAAGAAAAGCACAGAAAACAGATATGGCTGTAGCTCAGAGAGGTTCAATCCTCAGAATTACTAGGAAACTGACAAAGGAAAACTGTTGCTATTTGCATTCAGGACTCCGATGACTTATCCAACAGTGATACAAAGTAGACCTCCTCAAAAGAGGTCTACAGGCTGCACACACACTCCACCCCCACCCCGTTTTTATAAGGTTTTACTGGAAATAGCTAAAATAGAGCTGATTGTAGTGGTACAAGCCTTTAATCCCAACAAGTGTGAAGCAGAGCCAGACATAACTGTGAGCTCAAGGCTAGCCTGGTCTATGTGGTGAATTCTAGGATAGCCAATGCTACAGGTTCAATTCCCAGCACCCGCTAACTTCATTTCCAAGGAGGTCTGACACCTCTGACTTATGCACACACTGCATGTGTGTGATGTACAGACATACATGTCAGAAAAATACCCATGTATGTGAATTCTTTTTTTGAGGGGGGTTCGAGACAGGGTTTCTCTGTGTAGCCCTGGCTGTCCTGGAATTCACTCTGTAGACCAAGCTGGCCTCGAACTCAGAAATCCACCTGCCTCTGCCTCCCAAGTGCTGGGATTAAAGGCGTGTGCCACCACCGCCCGGCAAAAAAATAGCTAAAAAGCATCTGTATCTGTGGCTGCCTGCCTCTGTGTGTGTGTGTGTGTGTGCTCACAATCATCTGCAATGGGATCTTATGCCCTCTTCTGGTGTGTCTGAAGACAGCTACAGTGTACTTATACATAAAATAAGTAAATAAAATCTTGTAAAGAGGAAAAAAAGGAATAAAGAAAAAAGGAGCCAAGCCAGGTGTGGTGGCATATGCCTTTAATCCTAGCACTCTAGAGGCAGAGGCACGCAGCAGATGTCAGGGGAAGGGAAAAGGAAGGAAGTTAGGGTACTTGGCACTGCAAGAGTTAATATTTATATTTTAGAATAACAAATATGAAAAGATTTTGGTTCAGTTGTGTGGGAGTGAAGTGACATGAATGTAGAGTCAAGTGGCTTAAAACTTTTATCCAAGATAGGAACATCTACAATTATTGAATCACAGAATTACAGTGGAAATATTTGGATAAATGAGTAAAATTTTTAAAATAGCCAAAAAAAAAAAGTTTAAAAGCCCTTCACAGAATTCAGTCATGAGTTAGGGACAGAAAGAATGATTTGTAGAGAAACTAAAACAAATGACTGCTTAGTTAAATTATATGTTTTAGATTTATTTGATATTTTTAAACTATATATACATATACCACTTAGGTAAATATGATAATGAGAGGAAGTGGTTGAGTTCACTTCCATCGACGGTGCATAGATCTGATCCCAACTAAATGTCTGCTTGCCTCCCCTGCCCACTCATCGTGAAGGAGAGCTCACCCTTGCTAAAGTGGAAGTGGATTTCTTCGCCTGCCCTTGGTTTCCTCAGGGACATCGGAGTCTCTGTCTCTGATAGAGGCAGATCACAGAATTTGTACTCCACATACACCTGCTGGATATTCTCATCCGACATGACGTCAGCCTCAGGGCAGAAGGCCAGGGAGACTATTTCAATGCACATCTTCTCTGAATCCTGAAATGGAAACATTGATTTCCTAAAGGCTTATGAGGTGGCAGTGTTAACACAACACTCTAGAGACTCATCATGATGCACTCTAGCAAAGTGTTCACCAACAATTTGCAGGCTAACTGGTTACCAACAAAGGAGAATCCAGTCTGTCTCCTACTCAGTCACTTACCAGGCCAGCCTTTCCTGGCTATTTCCACAAACAATGAGGAAGCTGGGAGTGGTGGTTCTCTGGGGAAGAGCCTGAGTTCAAGACTAGCTTGGAGGGCGGTGGTGGTGTACACCTTCAATCCCAGCACTTGGGAGGCAGAGGCAGGCAGATTTCTGAGTTCGGGACCAGCCTCCCAAGTGCTGGGATTAAAGGTATGTGTCACTACCGCCCCGATAAACCTGTGTTCTTAACAACAACGCCCCACCCTGGGCAAAAAAAAGGTGGTGGTATGGATCAGTGAGGTGGCTCAGCAGATAAAGGAAGGTGTTAGCTGCCAGGCCTGGAGACCTGAGTTTAATCCCTAGGATGTATGTGAAGAAATAGCTCCCTGACCTAGGTTGTATTCTGACGTCCACACACATGTAGAGGCATGCACACTCATGTGTGCACAAAATAAATGTAATTTACATTTTTCACATATTTACACATCTATCCAGTCTTATACTCAAATCACTTGTTTGACCTCCTTACCTTTAGCATAAAGGTTATCATTTCCTTTTAGCCTAGGCTGCCCGTGAACTCCTTATATAGTGAGGAGGACCTTGATCCTTCTACCTCCATTTTTCAAGTACTAGGATCACAGGCATGCACCACCACTAGGACCTCATTTGTTCGGGGTAAGGAGTCTATCAACTAAGGTATCCCTCCAGCCCTTTATTTCTCTTTAAATGTTTATTGCCTATTTCTTGTGGCCTTGCTCTTAATTGTCCTCTTCCTTCCCTTCTTGCATCCAGCCAGGAAAATGGTAGACGGTTGTGAAAAGAAGTGTTGAAGGACCAGGAGTTAGCAGATCTTTAATAGACCCGCAGCTAGGGAAATGAGCCACAGTTAGCTAGTAGAAATGTCAGACTTCCAAGTTATTTTTCATCCTTGTGGTCTGAGTCATAAACCCAGCAGCCAGGCAGCAGAGCTTGGCAGCTTCCTCACACGGTTCTGGATTTAGAGCCAAGAAAGGTACAGGAAAGGGTTGTGGAATCTTCCACTATGGCTAAGGGAAGATGCTGAGGCCAGGCATTTGTCAGGGGAGTCCCTGCATCAAGGCCATTGTGTGACGAGTTCAAAGCGAAGCCTGGGTTCTCCTGGAGACACCAAAATGCCAAAACCATGGAACACCTGAGCCAAGAAGAGCTACAGACAAGGTATAAAGTCACCACAAGAGAAAGGTGTTACCATCAATAAAACCTGAAAGACTAAGAAATATGGGGAGCTGTCTAATCAGCTCTTTGATATCAGGGATAGAAATACAGAATTTGGAGTCTGCCCTGCTAGGTTTGTCCTATTTGGGTCCAGTATTTCCTTACTGAGCCTCCTTCCCTCCCTTCTGTAATGACAATGTGTATACTGTGCCATTGTATGATGGAAGTATGTAATTTGCTGTATACTTTTATAGGGGGACATAGCTAAGACACTGCCTTGAGTCTCATAAGAAACCTTAGACTTTGAAACAGTGTTGAGTCATGATAGACTATGGGGACTTTTAAAGTTGGACTAAATGCACCTTTGCATTATGATATGGCTACAAGCCTGTGGGGACCAGGGAGTAGAATGTGATGGTTTGAATAAGAATGGCCCCCATAGGCTCATAGGTTTGAATGCTTGGTCCCAGTTTGGGAATGTTTAGGAAGTATGGCCTTATTGGAGGAGGTGTATCACTGGAGGTGAACTTTTAAGGTTTCAAAGCCTATGCCAGGGCCAGTCTTGGTCTCTCTCCCTGCCTACAACGTGTGGCT
Organism: Montemys delectorum; assembly: GCA_019843815.1. Lineage (NCBI taxonomy): Eukaryota > Metazoa > Chordata > Mammalia > Rodentia > Muridae > Montemys > Montemys delectorum. The sequence goes on along the minus strand of JADRCD010198758.1, from coordinate 14,307 downwards.
CAGGTGTGCGCTCTCAGCTACTTCTCCAATGCCATGCATACCAGCCTGCTGCCACACTTCCCACCTAATGTTCATGGATCAACCATCTGAAACTATAAGCAAGTCCCCATTAAATGCTTGTATTTCTTTTTAAAGTCCAGCAGCTTAAAATAAAGGCCTAGTGGGATTTTTTTTTCTCCACCAGTAGGCCTTCTCTGCTGAAGGCAAGTTCAGGGATGGATTAGGACATGCACAAATTTGTGGACCAAGCTAGAGAGATTTCTCAGAGGTTAAGACACAGGCTAGTCTTCCAGAAGTCCTGAGTTCACTTCCCAGCAACTACATGGCAGTTGACAATTCACAGCTACCTATAAGATCTGATGCCCTCTTCTGACATGCAGGCAGAACACTGTACACATAATAACTAAATAAACCTTAAAAAAAAAAAACAACTGTGGACCTATCAGCTTTCCTGTCTTTGTTCAAACTGACAAACCCTAAAATTAAGGGAGGAAGATCAAGTAAATGACCCACAGAAATGTCCAAATTTGAAGGTGACTCTATTATTTTGTGTAAATTTGACAAAACTTAACTGATACGGGGACCAAGCCAAGTGTGCGTAGCTCATGCCTATAATCTCAGAACTCAGGAGGCTTAGGCCAGACTCTACAAGTTTGAAACAAGCCCAGGCTCCAGTGTAAGCTCCTGTCTCGAACAAAATAAAGCAAGGAAAGGGAGTAAGCCTGACTTAAGAATCATTCACTTGCCGGGCAGTGGTGGCTCATGCCTTTAATCCCAGCACTTGGGAGGCAGAGGCAGGCGGATTTCTGAGTTTGAGGCCAGCCTGGTCTACAGAGTGAGTTCCAGGACAGCCAGGACTACACAGAGAAACCCTGTCTTGAAGAAAAAAAAAAAAATCATTCACTTAGGCTGGAGAGATGGCTCAGCAGTTAAAAGCACTGGCTGCTCTTCCAGAGGTCCTGAGTTCAATTCCCAGCATCCACATGGTGGCTCACAACCATCTATAATGGGATCTGATACCCTCTTCTGGTGTCTCTGAAGACAGCTAAAGTGTACTCATATGTACAAAATAAATCTTTTTAAAAAAAGAATCATTCACTAAGAAAAGCATTCCATAATCATTTGTAAAAAAGAATGAGCAACGGCAATGATTCCTGTGAGTTAATTAACATCAGGACTTGGCACGCACAAAAACACAATCAACATCCCCTGGTAGAATTCTGTCTAAATCAAAGGTCATGTGTTACTCTGAATACTGATCATCGTTAAAAGGAAGGAAAGAAGGCCAGACATCATTGTGACACACATCTTTTTTTTTTTTTTGGTTTTTCGAGACAGGGTTTCTCTGTGTAGCCTTGGCTGTCCTGGAACTCACTCTGTAGACCAGGCTGGCCTTGAACTCAGAAATCTGCCTACCTCTGCCTCCCAAGTGCTGGGATTAAAGGCGTGTGCCACCACCGCCCAGCTGACACACATCTTTAATACCAGCACTCAAGAGGCAGAGACAGAAGGATCTCTGTGAGTTCCCAGGCTTGCCTGGACTACATAGTGAGACTGTCTGAGTTGGTCATTGTTTTGTGAAGAGACGCCTTGTTCAAGGCAACTCCTAATTTAATTGGAGGCTTGATTACAATTTCAGAGGCCTAGCCTATTAACATAATGGCAGAGCATGGCGGCATTGTATGCTCTATCACTCACTACTCCATCAGATAAGATAGTGTGGCAGCCACATAGTGCTGGAGAAGTAGCTGAGAGCTACATCCTGATCCACAAGCACAGACAGACAGACAGACAACAAGGCCTGGCATGGGCTTTAGAAATCTCAAAGTTGGGGGGCTGGAGAGATGGCTCAGCGGTTAAGAGCACTGACTGCTCTTCCAAAGGTCCTGAGTTCAAATCCCAGAAACCACATGGTGGCTCACAACCACCCATAATGAGATCTGACTCCCTCTTATGGAGTGTCTAAAGACAGCTACAGTGTAGTTATATATAATAAATAAATCTTTTAAAAAAAAAAAAAAAGAAATCTCAGAGTTTACCCCCATGACATACTTCCTCCAACCAGGCCACACTTCCTAACCCTTGTAATCCTTTCTTTTTTTTCTTTCTTTTTTTTTTTTTTTTTCTTTTTTGGTTTTTCGAGACAAGGTTTCTCTGTATAGCCCTGGCTGTTCTGGAACTCACTCTGTAGACCAGGCTGGCCTCAAACTCAGAAATCTGCCTGCCTCTGCCTCCCAAGTGCTGGGATTAAAGGTGTGCGCCACCACCGCCTGACCCTTGTAATCCTCTCAAACAGTTCCACTCCCCGGGAACCAAGCATTCAAATGTAAGAGCCTATGGAGACCACTCAAACCACAACGGAGAACCTGTCGAAACAGGAAGGGGCGGGGAGTGTTGGGTATGTGTGTCAAAAAAATTCAAGCTCCAAACAGGGAAGAGAAGCACTGGACTCAGTTGTCATTTGCATCAAACTAAGGAAACACTTTCATTGTCATGGCAACAGACCTCCATCCACACTGATGCTCTTTTCATCTAACTTGCATTTCTCCACAGGCTTCTTGAAGCTCACATGTGTAGGCACTAAGCCCTTTCTTGCTACTTCCCCTGCTCTAACAGGTACAGATACCCCAGGTACTTACGGCTTTAGGATACATCTGAGACTGGGGCGTCACTATGATGTCATCGCTGTCTGGACTTTGTGTTTCACTGACTTCAGAAGCTTGTTCACAGGATTCTTGGTCTGCTAGGGAGGAGACTGAAACACACAATGTTTTAAAAACACGTTCTCCATGCCACGCCAAGAGCCAGAGCCCACAGTACTTCCATTGTCTGCGCACTATTATCTCAGAATCGAATGCTGTGTTTCAAAGATTCACTTATTCAGAAGTCTGTCATCACACGGTATACTTCAGTGGAGGGGAAGGAGAAAAGAATGAACAGAAAAAAAGGAGAGATGAAGACAGTGGAGAGAAAGAGAGAGATGGAGGGAGAGAGGGAAGGGAGAGGGAGGGAGAGAGAGAGAAGAGATGGAGGGGGAAGAGGAAAGGGAGAGGGAGGAGGGAGAAAAAGGAAAGTATGGGCTAGAGAGACGGCTCAGTTAAGAACGCTGGCTCCTCTTTCCGAGGACCTGAGTTAAGTTCCCAGCACTGACAGGGCATCTCTCCACCATCTGTAACTCCAACTCTAGGGGGAAACTAACACCCTCTTCTAATTTTTGTGCCCCACCCCCATGTCATGTGGTACACAGACATACATGCATACCCATAAAATAAAATTTAAGAAAATTAAAAATCTATGTAAAAATGACAGAAAGCAGTCGGGAAAGCAGGCTGATCTTCTTAGGAGCTTGAAGACAACAACTAGGTAAGGAGAAGCAAGCAGTGCAAGGTGTGATGGCCACATCCCTGAGACATCTTCCAGCACTCTTCCCATCGTGGGCTCCTCTCACAATGTGGCTGCCACACCCTTCTGATGAAGCGGTGGAGCATGCATGCCCTTCTGCTGAAGTACCTCTTGGGACTCCTTCAACTGAAAATGTGGTGGAGACACAGACATGGTGGCACATGATGGTAATCCCAGCCCTTGGGAGGTAAAGGCAGGAAAACTGGGAGTTCAGGGTTATCCTCAGTTAATTAGTGAGTTCAAGGCCAGTGTGGGCTATGTGGGGTCCTCTCTTTTAAAAATGTATGTTCAATGGTTCATGTTAGTTGTCAACTGGCAGAATCTTTAATTGCCTGAGGGATGGACATCTGGTCTTGTCCCTGGGGGATTATCCTGATTAATTAATGTAGGAAGCTACCTTCTGCCTCTAGTGTTTAAGTTTTGCTTTTCATTTTTTGTTGTTTGTTTGTTTGTGTTTGTTTGTTGAGACAGGATCTCACTATGTAACCCTGGCTGGCCTGGGACTCATCATGTAGACCAGGCTGAAACTCACAGGAAGCCACTAGCCTTTGCCTCCTGAGTGAGGGTATTAAAGGTATGCTCCATCAAGGCCAGCAGATGGTAGAGTGGTGGGGTGGGTTATGTTAAGTGTAGATGGTAACTCTCCCTGAGCTGGGGATCCTGCTTTAAAAAGTTATCCCTGGCCAGGCAGTGGTGGCGCACGCCTTTAATCCCAGCGCTTGGGAGGCAAAGGCAGGCGGATTCCTGAGTTCAAGGCCAGCCTGGTCTACAGAGTGAGTTCCAGGACAGCCAGGGCTACACAGAGAAACCCAGGTAACAAAAACAAATATTATAAAAGAAAACAACCCAATGATGAAGTAGAAAAATTTAGATCTTAAAAGACCATACCATTTATAGGATGTGAGGGATGCTCCCATCTCAGTGCTGGATGGGGTGATGGCGGCTCCTCTGTCTTGTCCTCAACTTTCAAACCACCATCCTCGGACTTCTTGAGCCCTGAGAACTTCCACTCAGTATAATGCATCTGCATCAGAGTAAGAGCAATGACATATTTCTTCAACACCAGCCTTGTGAACTTTGAAAAGTCAGTCCCTTTTAAACCAATGCATAGCATATGTATATTCATGTTCTAAGCCTAAGTTATAGTGTGCATAGTTTTAATGTGCTGGTTACACTGATATGACAATCATCTGGGGCTTTGAAAATGCATGTGGAAGCAGCTCAGGGGCACTGTGGCCTTCCTGCCTTCACTGCTCCTCCCTCCTGACAGCCACAGATGTTTGACTCTCCAGGGTCTCTGGGGTCCCACCTGCTGTGTGTTTCCACTCAAGATGTTACAGCTCAGATATTCCATTCTGTTCTTGCCTTGGACACCTGGTTTTTTGCTGTGTTTTCTTCGTGAGTAGCTTGCAACCTGATGCTCTTTTTCCTTCCTTTCTGCTATTACAGGAGGTCTTCTCTTCTCTTGGTACTGGCCAGCCTCTATGGGAATCTCTGTAGGTGTTACCTGGTCCTGAACAGATGAGTCAGAGAGAGATAGCCTTAACCAATGACAGCTCAACCTCCAGTTTCCTTCCCTCCTGTTCCTGCTCCTCCACATGGTAGAGCCCGAGGTTCTGCTCCAGCGGGAGCTTCTAGATTATCTCTGCCTACACATACTACTCACAGAAGGGATTTCCTTTATTCCATCCCTGAGACAATCCTCTCCAATGGACTTCATAGAATATGTAGAGGCCCCCATCCAGGGAGTTCGGAAGAGTTACCTGGGGAAGAAAAGAGGCCCATTCTTCTATGAATGAGGCCTCTAAGCCATCTTTCTTCTCCTCTTCCTTCTCCTCCTCCTTCCCTTCCTTCTCTTCTTCTTTCTCTTCCTCTTCTTCCTCCTCCTTTTCTTCCTTCTCTTCCTCCTTCTCTTCCTCCTTCTCTTCCTCCTTCTCTTCTTCCTTCTCTTCCTCTATCTCCCCTTTTTCTTCTTCTTCCTCTTCTTCCTCTATCTCCCCTTTTTCTTCTTCTTCCTCTTCTTCCTCTTCCTCCTCTTCTTCTTCCTCCTCTTCTTCCTCCTCTTCTTCTTCCTCCTCTTCTTCCTCCTCCTCCACCTCTTCCTCCTTCACTTCCTCCTCCCCTTCCTCCTCCTTCTCTTCACCCTCCTGCTTCTCAGCTTCTGGCATCTGGAAATCCTCTGGGGGCAGGTAGTGAGATTTCCAATCTAGTTGCACTTTGATAGATCCATTGGACTTCTCCCCAGAGTCTGTGAGATTGAAATCACCTGAGAGAGACAGTGAAACTGGTCAAACTTGGTCTCACGAGATAGGCTACTGAGTATTTATGAGCATCTTTTCTTTTTCTACCCATTTACAAACCCATTGCATTTGTTAGTAACTTATTAAAATACATTTCATGTAACTTTTCTCATCATAATGCAATAAAAGTTTAAAAAAATAAAATACATCAAAATTCATAACACATAAAAAAAATTAAAACAGTATAGTGAGATTCATAGGGGAAGACTCTGCCTTAGAAGAGATGATCAAAAGTTGTAACCAAGACGAAATCATCTTCACTGTCACTAAATGATATGCTATGGCCATCCCCAGAAAACCATCACCTATGCAAACTGTACCAAGAAAAACAGCACAGTGACTTTTGCCTGCCTCTGCCTCCCAAGTGCTGGGATTAAAGGCGTGGGCCATCACCACCCACTGCCTTCCTCTCTCCAGGCAGAAGCCAGGCTAAGCCTCTGCTCCGTGTCCCCGACAACCATAAGTAAGTGGAGATGGAAGGTAGAATGGAGCATAGCTCCAGAGGGCTGGCGTCTTCCTCCATCGCCGGCTGCCACAGTCACCCCTGATGTTTTTAAAAGCAGTGAGATTACTAGGAAGTGTTAGGCTCTGCTCAGATCTCTGCTAAGAACTAAGAAACAATAGCCTTCGAACAAAAACAGGTCCTGCAAAGCATGGAAGGGGTCCTTTTGTTCTGTTTTCATTTATCTTTTTTGTGAGACAAGGTCTCATGATACAGCCCCAGGTAGCCTGGAACACATGATGTAGACCAGGCTGTCCTCTGTCTCCCAAGTGTTGGGATTAAAAGCACAAGACACTACGGCCACTTCAAAACTAGAGTAAGGTTTTCAGAGATAGAGGTATAGAATTCTGGAATTCAGTTGAAACTCCTTAGGAATCTTGACTATATAGCTGAAACGGAACTGAAGCCCATGTTTTCGAATGAGCAAAGCAGCTATAAATCTCTTGTTCTGTTGCTTGTGACAACATCCTGAAGTCCTTTCTGATTTCGGGAGAGACTTTTCATGGCTGACATATTTCAGCAGTAATAGGTACTTGCCATGAAAGTCTAGGAACCTGAACTCAATCTGAATTCTCCAGAACTCACTTAAGAGTGAGAAGAAACAGCTGATGCTACAAAGCTGACCTCTGACCTCCACTTATACATGGTAGCATGTTCACTCACAGACTCACAGCATGCATATGCATATATAATCAATGCATAATAATATTTTTTAAATGAAGGAATGACAGTTCCAAGCAAGTAAGCAAAGAAAAGTTAATAAGGACAGAGGGGTGATTGATGCTGGCAAGAGGACCAGGAGGTGCAACGCCCACCTTTGATAGATTTGTTTTGTGCAAGAGGCAGCAAGGGCACCTGGGCTCGGCCAAGATAGGAGCCAGGCTCTGGATCTTCATCATCAAAAACATATATAGACAGAGCTTCCCGCCTCAGATACTGGTCCAGGTCAAAGGTCACAAGCACAGGGAACAGAGCCTGGTCTTTAAAGTATGGATTGCTGCTGGCCGGAATGATGGTGGTGTCATGGTCAGGAAAGGTGAAGAAGCGGTACATGACATATGGACTGGGCTGCCTTCCCAGCCGTCGACTCTGGAGGCCGCAGCAGCTGGTGATCTCAATCCGCAGCTCATTCCGTGGTGTCCAGGTTTCAGATCTGGACTGGAAAGATGATGATCTTGAACTAAAAGGCAGCCTGAGGCACTGTTATAATTGAAGCCCATGTAGGTGAGAGGAATCGTGACCTAGAAACCTATTCTGCCAGAAAACCTTTCATGAGGATGCCTAACGACCATCATCTGCCTACCCTGGCTCTGATAGCGGTTGGAGGGAGATGTTCATCCCCAGGCTTATCCTACAAAATTAGAGAGAATGGAGCTGGCTTTGACCCCAGTTCCCACAGGATAGGAGAAGAGAAACAACTTCTGTGCATCCTCTGACCTCCATATGCATACCGTGGCATGTACCAACACAATAAATAAATAAATCTGTGTTAAGTGTATTCATTTTAACTGAATACTAGATTTTTAAAAAGATTCATTTATTTATTTAGTATGTATTCAGCAGTCTGCCTGCATGTATGCCTGCAGGCCAGAAGAAGGCACCAGATCTCATTATAGGTGGTTGTGAGCCACCATGTTGTTGTTAGGAATTGAACTCAGGACCTCTGGAAGAGCAGCCAGTGAGCGCTCTTAACTGCTGAGCCATCCCTCCAGTCTTAGATTTTGTTTTGTAAAAAGCCAGTGAAACTATAGCAGTGGGAATGTCTGAACCAACGCTTGAGGGGGAAAAAAAAAAAAGATGAGCAAAATGGGAAGAACTCAGCAGGTATCTCCAGTGGAACAGTGTTGTGAGTGCTAACAGTCTGAATACTCACTCCATCGAGGCTATGGTTAGAATGGAAAGAACATATGAAAGTTAATGGTGAAAACAGACACACAGGTACAGGAAGCACAGCAGGAAGGAGCTGCCAGGCCAGACACTAGAAGCAGGCTGACAAGCAGGACTTGACTAGCAAGGGTGGAGTAGAGCTCAGGGTATTGGAACAGAATCTGAGTTTCCCTATTGGGGAATTGCAACAGACCCACCCAACTTCAGTATCTGAAGGCACAGCCCCTCATGGACCGACCACCTGCTTGCTCTTCAGTGCCAATCCCTGATTGTAATAAAAATTTCAGTTAAAAAGAAAAAAAAAAAGAGGATTGAGAAAAAGTTGATTTGTTCAAAACAAAGAAAAGTATCTAACCCGGGGCACGATTTCATTTCTTCTAGAGTTTAAGCACAGGAAGAATCTGGACTGGCTTTGCTATTGCACTTTCTCACATTCAAGGGGTACTCCTAGGGAATGGGAAAGCAAGCCCCTTTGGAGGGCTGCTGGCTGATGTCCTTCTGAGATGTGTGAGGACTTCTTTTTCTCACCTCATTGCTCTGGGCCTTCCAAGCTCCAAGCACATTGACTGATAGGTAGGCCTGGGCTTTCTTTCGCTTATTGCATGCCTGGAGACTGGATTTTAGGGGCAAGCACAGCCTCATCCAGTACTCTAAAACCCCCAAGTCTTCTCCACCAGTTCCTGAATAGCAAAAGATATGAAAGGCATAGAAAATAGAGTGTAGTAAACATCAAGAACAGAACAGAGGAAGCCTGGACAATGAAATACCAGAAATCCTAGCACTTGAGAGCCTGAAGCAGGGAGGTTGCCATGAGTCCAGGGCCAGCCTGGAGGGCAGGATGGCAAAAGGAAATTGCCAGAAAGCAGCTCCAGGCTTTGTCTGTTTCTTTATTTTCCAAAGCTCCTAGTCCTAGGAACCACAAGACGCCAAAAGCACTTACCAGTAAGTGTGGCCAAGCCATGGACTCTCTCCACAGTCCCTAGCACCTTGTCGAATGAAATCCATCCAGTAGCAAGGACATGATGCTCACTACCCATGGCCTGATGGAGATCAAGCCGTACTGAAGTTCCTTGAAGGTAGTGCAGGAAGAGGTAGTCTGTCTGCACTACATACTGGGAGGTGAAGTCATAGAGGGGCTGTGGCCCAGTAGAGAGTGGGGTGCAGTGAGTTTCAAAATCATAGAAGGAATAAGTGCAGAAAGTGGTAGGTTGGGTGTCTCCAGCCTGTACAAGGGCAGCAGGGGTCAGGAAGGACTGGTGGATGTGCAGCTCAAAAAGATTCTCACTTGGATGCAGCAGAGATATGTCCACTTCATCCTCACCTCTGTGGGCTGTCAGGGACTCCAGACACAGCGATGGTTGCCGAGTGCCATAAGCAACGTCTTTGAGCTGCTCTACAGGGGAAAGAACACTTCCTATCCATTAAAAGGTTGAGAGCTATCTTAAGAGGGAAAGAGGATAAATGGAAAGAAAATACATTGTGGAAATCCAAGCTCAGGTTATTGCAAGAAGCTACATGATTCAAGAAGAAAAGCAGCACAATGCCAACCAGAAGCAATGATGCTGAAGGCCAAATGGCCACTGCCTGTAGTACAGGAAGGGCCAAGTGAGGGGCTGTGAACTGAGCACCACACTCAGGAGATTCGTGCCATCGCACAAATGACACTGAGTACCACCACACTCAGGAGATGCCATCGCACAAATGACACTGAAGCAGATCAAGGGCCTGAGAATTTAGGTTACTCTAAAAGGGAGGCACTGGAAACATAAAATGTGTCCCAAAAGACAGTTATGCTGTCGTCGCAGAGACTAGGAAGTGGCAGACAGTGTCTATCACGTTATCCCTACCACCTGGAGAGGCCGCCTGAGCTGCCAGCTCAGTTACCAGAGGGCTCCTTCTGTGCTGCTCAGATGCTGGTTTCATTAGAAGAGGTCAAGAAAACCACTTTGAATTAAAGGGTAATGACTTAAAAGGTAAGACAGAAAACTTGAGAGGAAAGAGGTTCAAAGTACTATCCATGGGATGCAAGACATGGAGACAGCACCGAATCTGCGCATTGTTCTCAAGACCCGCCAGGTTCTCAGATGTAGGCTACTCCACCCTGGGAACATTTGAGTCCTTACAGCATGCTGATGGTGAGTAGCCTCCTATAAGAGCTAAGTCAGTAGAATAAAATAGTTCTTGATAGACCAGGATGTATGTATGTATGCGTGTATAAATGATGTATGTATGTATGTATGTATGTATGTATGTATGTATGTATTTTATCTGGAGAAATGACTCGGTGGCTAAGAGCACACACTGCTCTTCCAGAGGACCTTTGTTTGATTCCCAACACCCATTGGAGGTGGTTCACAACTACCTCTAACTCCCACTCCAGGGGTCTAACATTCTCTACTGCACTCCGTAGGCACCTGCATGCATGTGCATACATATCTACACAGACATGCATGCATAGACTTAAATAAAACTAAAAATAAATATCTTTTCAGAATGTTTAAGATTTATTTAGCCGGGCATGGTGGCACACGCCTTTAATCCCAGCACTTGGGAGGGAGGCAGAGGCTGGCAGATTTCTGAGTTCAAGGCCACCCTGGTCTACAGAGTGAGTTCTAGGACAGCCAGGGCTACACAGAGAAACCCTGTCTCAAAAAACAAAACAAAACAAAAAATTCATTTTTATTTTGTGTGTATGGATGCTTTACCTGGATATATTATGTATACTACATGCATAAAGCACCCACAAGCACAGAAGAAACTGCTGGATCCTCTGGAAGTGATGTTACTAAGAGCTGCTATCCTCCATGTGAACTCTGGGAACTGAAACCAGGTACTCTGTGAGAGCAGCAACTGCTCTTAACCCTGAGCCATCTCACTAGCACTCTTAATGTTCAAGTGGGCAGGGAAGAGGAGAGGCTGTCAAGATGACATAGTAGTAAGTGTGCTTGCCGCCAAACCTAAGGACCTAAGGTCGGTTTGGCAGAGCCTGCATGTGGGAGGAAAGAACCAGTTTCTGTAGGTTGTCCTCTAGCCTCCACAACCACAAGTGTGCCCCTTCTGTCTGTCTCTGTCTCTATCTGTCTGTCTGTCTGTCTCTCTCTCTCTCTCTCTCACACACACACACACAAAGACAAGACACACACACACACACACACACACAGAGAGAGAGAGAGAGAGAGAGAGAGAGAGAGAGAGAGGGAGAGAGAGAGAGAGAGAATACAAAATGTTTTTTTAAAAAATGGTAATGAATGTCTATACTCCTAGTACTCAGGAAACAAACAGAAACAGGCAGGAGAATTGCAATTTTGAGGCCAGCCTGGATTGCATAAAAAGAGCTTAGAAAACGGTGGTGGTGGTGGGGATAGGGTTAGGGGGAAAATGACGACAGGGTGGGGAGGAGGCTCAGTGGTTCACACCTGTAATCTCAACACTTGGAAGGTTGAAGCAAGTCAATCTCTGTGAGTTCAAGGCTATCCTGATTTATACAGTGAGTTCCAGGACAGCCAGAAGGAAAAAAATACAAAAAAAGGAACACAGAAGTTGACTAATTGATTAATTGATATTTTCCTTTTTTTGTTGTTTTGTTTTGTATTTGTTTATTTTAGACAGGGTCTCATTGTGTTGCTGGGACTGACAAACTTGCTATAAAGACCAGGCTAGTATTGAACTCATAGAGATCTGCCTGTTTCTGCCCCCAAGTTCTGAAAATTAAAGGCAAATGACACCTCACCCAGCTAATTGATGTTTTCTTCAGTTATAAGATTTTCTATAGCCAAGCAGCAATAGTACAAGTCTTTAATCCCATTGCTCCAGAGACAGATGTAGGCAGATCTCTGTGAGTTCAAAGCCAGCCTGGTCTACAGATCAAGTTCCAGGACAGCCAGAGCTACATAGAGAAGGACCTAAATAAATAAATAAATAAATAAATAAATAAATGATATGATATGATATGACTTAATACAATACGTTTAAATTGACATTGCAAGACACAAAGCTAATAGCCTTACATATAAGGAAGCACAAATCAGAGAAACTATTAAACCATGGGGAAAGTAGAGGTAGGAATAGGCAATTCTCAAAAGAAATAAGATGGGCTGCAGAGATGGCTCAGCGATTAAGGAGCACTAGCTGCTCTTCCAGAGATTCTGAGTTCAATCCCAACAACCACATGGTGAGTCGCAACCTATAATGAAGTCTGATGCCTTTCTTCTGCAGGCATACATACAAATGGCACATTCACATAAATAAAACTTAAATAATAAAATCTTTAAAAAAAAAAAAAAGTAATACAGCTAAGTGGTCTGCACAGAATGAACCTTCTGAAAAGCGAATGAACCTTCAGACGTAGCTAAGGGTGTTTATCCTGAGATAGACCTAAGCTGTGAGGATTCAGTGCAAGGGAGGACTGCCTGTTTATTTGACAGCAGCCTTACCAGACTCACCCTGGTGTGGTAAGCCCTCCATACCTCCCTGTACTTGAGGGCTGTGCTCACTAGGGAACCTGCTCATTACTGACTCTTACTAAAAGGAGCACCACTTCACCGCAGCTCCATGTGTGCTGATGTTAGTGCCTTGCCTTCTGCTTTAAATATCAGACTGTGGTGAGTTTGGCTCAGGTAAGAAATCTCTCTCCTGAGTGCCTGATGACAAAGCCTACTTCTTAAACTCGGGGTTGAGAGGAGACCCTGTTCTGAAGTGACTACACTGAATACGAAGAACCTGAATAGGAAACACACTGGCAACACTTGCCTTGCCTCTACTAACATCCTTGAATTGCAACAAAGATTTTAGAGAGAGATCTCAGGAAAAGATGAGAGGAAATGCGTGACAAGGGTATTATTACCTGGCAAGATCTGCCATAGGCTGATAGGCATGGGTTCAGGAAATGACAGAGAGGAAAGGAGAGATTCACCAGCTTGGGGTCAGTCACCCTCAATGACACTCTTCCAACCACCTGGAAGCACTGCTGGCCCTGAGGAAATTCTCCAGAAAACTTAGAGATGTGCACTGAGCAGAAGAGGAAAGGAAGTTACAAACCAACCATGAGAGGAGAGAAGATGAGAGCAGAAGAGATAAAGTGAGGAGGGCCCGAGATCGCTGTTAGTCATGTGACATTGCCCAAAAGGAAACAAAGTACTAAGACTTGCCAGATGTTGGAAGGCCATGGCTTCTTAAAATACCTTCCAGCTGCTTTATGCGGCTATTCTTGAAGTCTAGGAGGTGATTCAGCCTCTCCAGTTTCTCTTCGTGATCCCTATTTTCCCTGTCAGCTTTTGTCAGCGTTGCCTCCAGCTCCTCCTGAAACAAAACAAGAGCTAAACTTTCCTCTCTTGTGTCTCGGAACTGACTTTAAAAACTGGACCTCGATGGAGAAGGAGATTGATTGCTACCTCCTCAGCAGGGCAGATTCAACCCAGGAAGAAAGCTCAGGTTTGCCCAGAACCTTCACTCCTGGCTGCACTTGTGCCACCTAGGGTGATTGTGTCCTTAGGACCTCCTGAGGAAATGAACCAAGAAGGTTGGCACTTGCCATTTTGTAAGCTCACCCTTAACTGACTTCTGGGGCCAGGTGCCTGGGTATGTGTGAGTGAGTCCCGAGGTGCCTCTGTAGGGAGCACATTGCTAACCACCAGCCCCAGAAACCCAAGCCGTGCTTGCTTCCCAGTGTGTGTGATTCTCATAGCCCACCCCTTGCACCTGATAACACATGTTGATTTTGCGCTGCAGAAGAAGCATATCTTTTGTTTTTTCTAGTTCCAGTGCCGTCTCTGCATGTGACACTTGCAGCTCACTTAGCACCTGGGATAGGTCATTCTTGTCTTGAGCTTTTGGTTCACTGGACTGGAGAGCAAAAACATTGGTTTAAAAGCGGTTGGTAAGAGTTGTAAAACGCCAGCAACAACATTTTCTCCAGAATGTACAAGATTTTGTGTCACTTCGCGAGGGCTCTCTCCCTGCACCGCCCAGCCCCCAGTCAGCGTGTCACTAAAGAGTGGTGACAGTTTTCAAGTGGCAGTTTGGAGGCTAGCAGGATGGCTCAGGCTTGAGCTGAGCAAGCTTGGTAAACCGAGTTTAGTCTCTGAACCCCACCTAGAAGTGTTAGGAGGAAAAAAACAACTCCACAGAGGTGTCCTCTGACCCCCACAAATGCACCTTGTGTGGCACATGTGCCCACACAAACTTGCCATATACATCCACAAAACTGTAATGAATAAA
>JADRCD010198756.1:10000-17949 GCA_019843815.1 Montemys delectorum | reverse complement strand
AAAAAAAAAAAAAAAAGAAAGAAATTTGAGCCCAGAAGTTAGGGATTGAATTTGTATGGATGTGTACATGTATATATAGGATTTGTATGTGCATGCTGTACACATGTACATGTGTATGTAGGCATGCAGAAGTTAGTATCCATTATCATCCTCTTGCTCTCTATCTCGTTACTTTTTAAATTGCTCCCCATACCTACTTTCTATTTTGAGACAGTTTTTGCTGAACTCAGAGATCATTGACTGGCTAGATTGACTGGCCAATGAGCTCTAGTGATGTGCCTATCCCCGCTCTGTTTATAGTTACAGAGGTCAGAGGACAGCTTGTAGGAATAGGTTCTGTCCTTTCACCATGTAGATCCTAGGGATTGAATGCAGCTCCTTAGGCTTGGCAGAAAGCACCTTTATCCAGTGAACCATCCTGCTAGCCCTAATTCCCAGGGTCTTATGCATTTTAGATAATTACCTTACTGCTGAACTACACCCTCAGACTAGGAAAAGTCTCTTGAGCTGAAAAATCCCTCAACTCATTTGCTGACAAAAGCCTAGAACTTCTCGGTAGAGGAAATGAAGGGGCCAGTTCCGTTACTGCTGTAAGGCAAGAGGATAACCCAAATTGGAAGGTGAATGCCTTAGGCTACTTATCCCCACTGGCTAAACCCTGTGCTTCCTTCAGTCTGGGCCTTCCTAAAGTGAATGAACCTCATCCTCTTGTTTGATTTACCTTGTATATGGCAGTTAGGCAGTCTTGATTTGTCTGCTGTCTTCACCTTTGTTTTTCCTGTGGAGCCTAATAGTATCTCTAAGATAGACGATGTGACTAAAAAATGTGTGTTCAAAAAAAAACACAAAACAAAAAGCTGGGCAGTGGTGGCCCATGCCTTTGATCTCAGCACTTGGAAGGCAGAGGCAGGTGGATTTCTGAGTTCAAGGCCAGCCTGGTCTACAGAGTCCAGGACAGCCAGGTTATATAGAAAAACCCTGTCTGGAAAAACCAAACCCAAACCAAACCAAACCAAACTAAATTAAAGATGTAATGTTGAATTGAGAAGGGACTCTCCACAATCTGGAACCAACTTTATTTTTATTTATTTATTTATTTATTTTTTGAGACAGGGTTTCTCTGTGTATCCCTGGCTGTCCTGGAACTCACTCTGTAGACCAGGCTGGCCTCGAACTCAGAAATCTGCCTGCCTCTGCCTTCCAAGTGCTGGGATTAAAGGCGTGTGCCACCACTGCCCGGCTATTTTTATTTTTTTTTTAATTTCTTTATTTCATGCATGAGTGCTCTATCTGCATGTACACCTGCATGCCATTAGATGACATCAGATTCCATTATAGATGGTTGTGAGCCACCGTGTGGTTGCTGGGGATTGAACTCAGGACCTATGGAAGAGCAGACAATGCTCTTAACTGCTGAGCCATCTCTCCAGCCCCTGGAACCAAGTTTATAAACTTGCCCTTGTTGAATCTTATTTATCTTTCTTTCAGTGGATTGGTGCTCTGGGGACTGTTAGTGTGGAGTGAGACAGTGGGACGACCCTTTGCTGGGGGACATTTGTATTGTTGCCCATTTGGACCGTATGGTGGGCAGGTTAACTAGTACCCTTAAAGATGTCTGTGCTGAGGCTGGGGAATAAAGGCCTTTACCACCAGGCCTGACAACCCACATGGTGGAAAGGGAGGACAGGTTTTCAGAAGGAGAGAGAACCAACTCCTACAAGTTGTTCTCTGACCTCCATATGGGGAACTCCCGCCATCCCACACACAAACCGGCATGTGCTCACCCATGTGTGCAACACATGCATGCATGCTTGAGTAGCTGTTTGTTTTGGCTACTTTATTGAGTTCTTATACCTGCAATCTTTCTGCATCCCAATCCCTTCCAGCGATCACTAGGTAAGGAAGAAAGTGGATTTAAGGCTGCAGATGGAATTAAGTTTGCTGATCAGATAAGATTATCCTGGATTATCTGAGTGGGCCCAGTGTAATTACAAGGGTCCTTAACAAGTAGAAGAGAGAGCTGAGCGAACACTGTAGGAAAAGACTAATTCTGATGCAGCTAACTTTGAAGAAGAGTAGGGAGAGACTGTGCGCTAAGGAATATGGGTAGCTTTAAGAGAATAGAGACATGGAAGTAGCATCTTTTCTCACGTTCTAGAAGGAATGCAGGCCTGTGAATCTATCTTGGTTTTGGCTCTGAGAAACCTAAATTTGATATCTGACCATGAAAACTATGAAGTAATAAATTTATTTCTGTCCCTAAGTTATAGCACCAATAGGAAATACAGGTTGGTTTCAAAAGTTCTTCCTCTGCTTCCTCAGTGCTGGGGTCAGAGGTGTGTACTATTATGCTTAGCATTTAGCATTTTTCCTTTCTTTTTTTCTTGTTTTTGTTTTTGTTTTTTCAAGACAGGGTTTCTCTGTGTAGCTCTGGCTGTCCTGGAACTCACTTTGTAGACCAGGCTGGCCTCGAACTTAGAAATCTGCCTGTCTCTGCCTCCTGAGTACTGGGATTAAGGCGCGCGCCACCACCGCCTGGCAGCATTTTTTCTTTTTAAAGTGTGTAAGTATGTTTATGTGTGGATGTGAGGAGGCCAGGGAAGGATGTCAAGCATCCTGCTCTATCATTCCCTTTTACTCCCTTCAGATAAAGTTTCTCACTGAACTTAGAGCTAAGCTACAGGTCAGAAAACCCTAATGATATGCCTGTCTCTGATTCACTGGCTGTGTGCTCAGCTACTCCTAGCTTTTTATGTGGATACTGGGATCTGAACTCTCACATCCTTATGCTGCTGTGCAAGTGCTCTTATGCTGTTATCCACTGTCCATCTTTTAAACAACTTTTTGCCGAACTCACTATCCTCTTGTTTTAGTCTCTCAAGTGTAGACACTACAGTTATGCAGCACTGAGCATGACCTGAGTTTCTTGAGAAAATGTTTCTAAGCATTTAACCTTTTTTTTTTAAAACTCACTGAGCTTGGTGTGAATGTCTTTAGGCCTTCTTCTTCCACAGAAGAGCTTGCAGCCCACTCAAGAATGATACTGAGTTATGCTTAATCTATTGGGCCCTGGTCCAGGGGGCTCCAGTGGTAGGAGAGCCCTTGACAAAGGAAATGCCCATCAAGTGCGTTGTGGTTTTGTTCTCTGTGTGATATAACTTCTGTAGTAGGGTATTGTAGAAAGTCAGTTGGATGTTTTTGTTTTGGTACTGGGCATTGAACCTAGGACTTCATGCACTCTGGGCAAGCACTGTACTCCAGAGCAACATTTCTAACTTCTTTACCTTTTAGTTTGGGACAGAGCCTCACTAAAGTTGCCAAGCTGGCCTGAACTTGTGATTCTTCCATTTCAGCTTTCCAGATAGCTAGCATTACAAGTGCAAGCTACCATGCCTAGCTTCAATTTGACATTTTTGTTATGATTTTGCACATGCTAGGCCGCCTGCTTCTCAGGCTGGTAGAGCTTCTCCATCATTGCCTCTTACCTTGCTGTGGCCGTGCTGGGATCACAGAGGCTGACAGTTGTGCCCAGCTTTATGGGGATACTCACACTTGCAATGCAAGCACATCACCCACTGAAGCATCCCCAGCCTGACCTTAAACTTTAAAAAAAGTTTGTATTTTGACTTTATTTATGTGCATGTATGTCTGTAAAGAGTGCGTCAGATCCCTGGAAACTGTAGCTATGAGTTGTGAGTTGCCATGTAGGTGCTGGGAATGAAACCTTGGTTCTCTGGAAGAACAAGAGCTCTTAAGCAAAGTGGATCTCACTAGCCCTTTGACTTTGATCTCTTTTTTATTATTTGTTTTTTTTTTTTTTTTTTCAAGACAGGGTCTTACTATGTAGCTCTTGATGTCCTGGAACTCACTCTGTAGACCAGGCTAACTTCAAACCCACAGAGATCCATCTGCTTCTGCCTCCTGAGTGCTGGGACTAAAGGCATTGGTCACTATCCCTGGCTGACTTTGAACTCCCCCCCCCCTTTTTTTATTTTATGTATATGAGTACACTGTCATTCTCTTCAGACACACCAGAAGAGAACATCAGATCCCATTTACGGATGGTTGTGAGCCACCATGTGGTTGCTGGGAATTGAACTCAGGACCTTGAGAAGAGTAGTTAGTGCTCTTAACTACTGAGCCATCACTCCTGCCCCTGACTTTGAACTCCTAATACTCCTGTTTTTGTGTCCCAAGTACTGGGATTACTAGCATGAACTACCACACCCCAAAGAATTTGACTTGTTTTGAAGAACTTCTATGGTGACCCATGAAAGATTCAGATTATTCTTTTTCCAGAATCCAGTTACATAGTGGGTATAAAATGTACAGTTCAGGCAACCAGTGGTGATCTTCTGTCTTCTGTTGAAACTCCTTTGTGTGGTTAGAATTCCAGGCCACAAAGGCTTGTGTTTCAGGCCAAGCTGTTTGGGTCACAAACTTTAAGCACTCTCTGATGCACCCCAGTACCTCCTGGACTACCCGAGGGCTATGGAGACTGCAGCTAGAGCCAGGTGGCCCTCATTCTCAGCAGGAGAGACCCTTCTTTGCTCTTCATTGAGAAGTGGCTTTCCTTTATAGTCTTACCCCTGCTGCCTTTCTCCTTTCTTGTTCTATACTTCAGGAGTTTCTGCATCCTTGGGTTTGCATGGCAGTGTTCCTGTCACCATGAGTGCTCTTTACTAGTTGCCTATTAAATTAACCGTATAGTCTCCAAACTAGGTGTTTGAGAGGAGGCAAGGGGAAGGCAGGGTGGCTCCCTGTCACTGAACAGAACCTCTCCAGCCACAGAGCTGGAATCTAGCTGGAATCTTGGTCTGTCTGCTGCTAGATCAATTCCTCATTTCCAAACATGTATTCATGAGGTGTGTCTGTTTTGGAAATACAGTAGATGAACTAGTTATCTGTCTTCATCATGAAACTTGCTCTCTGGCAGGAGTCAGTAAGCAAATTGGATTTAGTATTTGAGTGTCATGGAGAGCATAAAACAAAACAAGGGATGGTAGAAGGGGTTTGGAAAGGTGGGCAAATACTCTGAGCTGTTCAGAGAAGTGCTCTGAGGGGGTGACACTCCAAGTTGACCTGAAACCTGAGTGGGAAGTAGAAGCCAGCTATGGACAGTAGAAGAGGCCGAAGGTGGAGTGAGCATGGCAGTTTCAGCATGAGAAACACCAGCAGGACTACTTGTTGATCAGAGACCATGGAAAAAGATGAACTTGAAGCCAAAGGACTTGTGACTCATAGTGGGAATGAGGATATTATTATCACTGAATTAGTAATACTGATTTACTTCCATAGGCAACTTGTTATGGCTAGCCTACTGGGACTTATCTAAGGAAAAAGGAAATTAGTCTGTAGAGGCCAGAGTCAAAATGAACATTAGCCTTGGCTGTCCTGGGACTCACTTTATAGGCCAGGCTGGCCTTGAATTCACAGAGATCTGACTGCCTGCCTCCCAAGTCCTGGGATTAAAGGCAAGCATTCCTTTTGAAAGCTGTTGAACTTTATTCTCAGACCAATATGTCCAACACTGAAATAGTGAGAACTGGATGGATCCAACATGGCTTTGGAGTTGCTAATGAATTAGACATGGGAGAAGGATAGGAGATGGGAGGGAGAGAAAGAATTGACTTTCCAGATGATGGCTGTCTTAGTCAGGGTTCTCTAGAGTCACAGAACTTATGGTAGTCTCTATGTAGTAAAGGGATTTATTGATGACATACAGTTTGTAGTCCAACTCCCAACAATCAACTCCCAACAACAGTCACGGCAGCAGCTGTGAATGGAAGTCCAAGGATCCAGCAATTGCTCAGTCCCACAAGGCAAGCAGGCGAAGCAGAGAGAGCCTTCCTTCTTCCAATGTCCTTATATACGTCTCCAGCAAAAAGTATGGCCCAGGTTAAAGGTGTGTGCCACCATACCTTTAACCCCAGATGACCTTGAACTCATAGAGCTTTCTATGTTAATCCTATGGGATTCGTAGCCACTATTCCTCAATGTCTCCGTGCCAAGATTCAGGTCAGAAACTTGTATCTCTCAGCCTCCAGATTAGGGCCACAGGTGAGCCTTCTAATTCTAGATTGTAGTTCATTTCAGACGTAGTCAAGTTGACAACCAGGAATAGCCACTACAGTGGCTAAGACTAACAGTCTCTTGTGTAGCTGGTGTATGTTGTAGACCTTGGCTCCTAGGGTGTCTGGGGGTAGCTTCTCAGAGAAGGGATTGCCAGGGCTTATCAAAGTAGTGGGCCTCACACTCATACACTGAATCCTGCCCAGTCTAGGAACTTGTGTTTGTTCTTTAAGCTATGTTGTTCTGTCTTGTCTTCTGAGCTCTGTACTTACATTCATAGTTGTATTTTCTCCCCACCCCAAACTCATGATAATCCTCTCTACTGTGCCTTTTTGTTGTTGTTGTTGTTGTTGTTGACAGGGTTTCTCTCTGTGTAGCCTGGCTGTCCTAGAAGTTGTTTTGTAGATTAGGCTGATTTTGAATTCAGAGATCTGTTTCCTTCTCAAGTGCTGCAATTAAAGTATGCGCTACCAGACTTCTGCTGCGCCTCTTGAGAAGGCTTTTGGAGAGAGAGACTTTGAGATTGTCGTTTGCTTTGTGAGTGGTGGGGCTTTTTCTACTGCCATGTATCCTAGATGATACTTTTTTTTTTTTTTTTTTTTTGGTTTTTCAAGGCAGGGTTTCTCTCTGTAGCCCTGACTGTCCTGGAACTCACTCTGTAGACCAGGCTGGCTTCGAACTCAGAAATCCACCTTCCTCTGCCTCCCAAGAGCTGGGATTAAAGGCGTGCGCCACCACCGCCCAGCAGGATTCCTTGTCTTTATTTAGCCTTTGAGCCTGAGACATGAAGGTCCTGCTTGGGTGACAGTGAAGAGACTAACTCAGAGATGATAGGGAGTCAGGTTGCTGGTGTAAACAAAGATTGGGGGACTCTGAATTGGAGAGAGCAAACTATGAGGAGTTTTGGTGGCACAGCCTCTCTGTTGAGGAATGTTCTGAAAAGTAAGAGGTCAGTTTTCTTTTTAGGTAATCTCAGTGCCGACATTCCAGACAAATAGCACCATACTCAGCTCCAGTGTGATATTGGAGACTGAACCCTTGTACATGCTAGACAGCACTGTATCCCTTAGTGACACTGGTTATTAAAAAGTACATTTTCCGGGCTGGAAAGATGGCTCAGTGGTTAAGAGTACTGACTGCTCTTCTGAAGACCCTGAGTTCAAATCCCACCAACCACATGGTGGCCCACAACCATCCGTAATGAGATCTTCTGGAGTGTCTGAAGACAGCTACAGTGTACTTACATATAATAAATAAATAGATCTTTAAAAAATAAATAAATAAAAATAAAAAGTACATTTTCTATATTAGTTTGGTGTTGTCCAGTTGCATAGCAGGACATTTAAAATTGTTTCTTTTGTTCTTTATCAAGCAGATCTCTGCCTTACAGACCTCTTTCATCTGAAGTCAGATAAGTTTTTTTTTTTAAGGTAACATTATGGGGTATAATTTATAGACTATAACATGTGTCCATGTTAATAGTTCAGGAATTGTTTTTCTTACCAGTCTCACAGTTCACAGTCCAGTTGTAGGGAGTCCCATCACTTTGGTATGATTGTTCAGGCTCTTTCTATTGATTCCCAGTCTCCACCACAACTCCAGGTTACAGTTCAACTTTCTCTGTAGTTTGTCTTTTCTACAAATTTCATAACTTTGTGATCATATGATATGTGGCTGTCTGGGTCTGGTTTCTTCTTTGACTTAGTATAATACTTTCTCTTTCCATTTATTTATTAAAATTTTGACATACTCTTGTAGCCCAGCTTGGCCTCAGTCATGTAGCACAGTGTATGCAGTACAAGTACAACCTTGAACTCCTGACCCTCCTGTACCCACCTACCAAGTGCTGAGATTTCAAGGTATATACCCATACCTGG
>JADRCD010198756.1:0-7500 GCA_019843815.1 Montemys delectorum | reverse complement strand
GCTGCCTTTTAAAAAAAAAAGCTTTAACTATTTGACTCAACATAATACAGTAACTCAGAAAAATATCGGATTCCATTTATATGCAGTTCTAAAGTGAAAAGCAAGGAAGATCCATACTGAGTCAGGTGTGGTAGCATAGGCCGATAATGCCTTACTCTGGAGCATCCAGAGTTCAAGGCCAGCCTAAGCTACATAGGACGTTTAAGGGCAGCCTGGGCATGCCCTCTCAAAGAAAGAAAAAGAAAAAGAAAAACTAGTTCTTGTTCTGAAAGGACTAGAGACAGAAGCTGACTAGGAAGAAATGTCAGGGATTTTTCTAGATAGTACTGATTTATAGCTTACTTACTGTTTTCATTGTTCTCTACCTTTATTTTTTATGTTGTGTGAGTGTGTGTGTGATTGTGTATGTGTTCATGTTCATGTAGGAGTTCACATTATAGCCTAGGCTGGTCTTGAACTCGTGAGCCTTTTACACCTCACAAATATTGGGATATGCCTGGCCATTAAGAAGGAAAAAGTAACAGTTCAGATATTCTTCATATTTTAATATTATCTATAAAGGATCTTTTTTGGAACACACAGGGCTAGATCAATGTCTTCAATTTGTCAGTAACTAGAAAATTCTATGATTCTGTTTTCAGTGTACGTAGTAAGTGAAGGAATTGTTGGGATCTGACTTTGTCTGAGGCTTCCCTTAGAACAGAGGCATGAGAAAAGGTTTCAACATCCTACACAGGAGCTTGCCAAATTACTGCCTGTAAAGTTATCTCTTTACAACCTTTCTCCTCTTAATATTGTTTTTCTGGGTCAGAAGTCACAAACTTAAATGTCTACAAGAACCAGGATATATAAAGCAGGCCATCTCTAAGGCCAATAGGTACTCTGCTATTTTTTCTTGTCCTCCTTTGGAAGTCATAGTTTCAGGGAGATATTTACTAGGAAAATATCTAAGGTGCAGAAGACTTGGCCCAGTGATGAGAAGGCATGGGGAAGTGGTGGGAACTGTTGTAAACTAGCCACTTGGCCTGAAAGCGGCTGCCACTCAGTCCCAGGTGATTCTTGTTGTCTGGGAATATGCGCTCAATGTTAGATTGGCATATTTGAAAAGTCAGAAGAATAAATCTGGACTTTTTTTTTCCCTTTTCGGGGTGGAACTCAACACTGAACTACAGGGCTCCCATGTCCGGAAAGAGAGTTTAATGAGGACTCGACTTTTGATTTTGTTTGTAATTTAAGGCTTAAGTTTAGTTGTCAGGTACTTGAGGGGCTGAGTTGAATCTAGGCTGAGTCTATGCAAGATTTAAATTTTTCAGTGCTGATCTAAATGATAAATGTAATATGTTGTTTGCCACCATTTGGCTTTGGCACAAGGACCATTCTGTAGGGTCATTATTGTTTTATGTACCTTCTTGCTGTGTTTGAAGTTACAGGACCATACTTTGATAATAAATCTAAAACTGTCTGGTGAAACCCGAAGCTATCTCGCTCCTCAGAGGTCTTTCCACTAAGTTAGGAGGTGCTGAAGCCACAGTCTTGACCCCTTTTTGTCAAGTTCTAGGACTCTAGGTTAATCAGCTTCAGATTAGCTCTCACCCTCATTGCCATCTTTGACTAGAGTCAGGTGGTCAAAACTTGGGGCTTGGGTTGGTCACAGTTCGAACAAAACTGTAACTTTTAAATTAGGCTGTGACAGTTTCCTGCTTCGTTCACAACCTATATATTTTATCGTATACGTGTGTCTGAGTTTGTCTGTCTATGCAATTATGTTTGGGTGCTTTCCTTAGCGGTCGGTATATCCTCGCAGGGCTCCCCCAACCGATACTTGACATTCACTTGTGCAGCCCACTTTGGATAGTTCCTTAGGCTGTCCAACTGTTTCCTTCTCTCTCTCTCTCTCTTTGATCTGATTTATAACAATGTTGGCAACTAGCTTTATGATCTGTAAGTGCCATTACTTCTGCTTCTGAGAGGATTAAAATAGAATTGGTTTTTATCAGAGATGTAGCGCTTTCTCTGCCGAGACATGTTTGCTGAAAGCTGGGGAGCTTTTCTCGGCTTAAACACTTACTTTGGAGTCTGGCTGCATTTTTAGGCCTCTTTCCAGACTTGACACATCATTATTTCTCTGTATCAGTAGTATTTTATTTTTATTTTTTATTTTTTAGTGAGACAGGGCCTTAACATTGTAGCTCATACTAGTCTGAAACTCACTGTGTAGCCCAGGGCTATTTTAAACGTGGCAATCCTTCTGCCTCAGCCTATTCACTGTTGAGATTATAGGTGTGAGCTACCAACTCAACCATTGTAATTTTTGAACGTTAGGTAACATTTTAACTAAGAGACAGCCCAGTGGGTAACTAGCCTTGCTGTCAACTGAGTTTGATTCCTAGGATCCTCACGGTGGGAAAACTGGCTTCCCAAGGTTGTTCTCTGACCTTTGTATGCATACTGTGGCATGTGAATGCGTTTGACACACAAAATGAATAGATACAAATTTAAGAGCCTGCCTTTTTAAAGGAAAAAGAAACTTTTTAAATAAAAATTTATTTTACTATAGAAAATTTAGAATCTATGGACATAGATTTTAGAATTAAAAATTGGAACACTCAGGGATAACCTCTCAGCTCCCCAGTGTTTATCCTTCTACACCTTGTTTTTAAATTGTTTCTGGCATGCTGAGTGTACACTCTTTTTCTTCTTAGCAGATTGTGAATACCTCTCCAAGTCCCCAGTTGCTCATCAGCAGTATTTTCAATAGGATCTCTTTGTGGGATGTGTTCTTATTTATTTAATCTCTCTGTTGAACCTTGAATATTTTTGTGTAGGGCCCCAGGGCCCCTGGTGTTTTGTTTGGTCTTGGGTTTTTTTTTTTTTGTTTTTTTTTTTTGTTTGTTTTTAGAAAAGATTATCATATAGCCCAGCCTGGCCTTGAACTATGTAGCCAAGGATGCCCTTGATCTTTTTGCCTCTATCTCCTTAGTACTCAAATCATAGACATTTGCTACCACTTTTAGCTGGGCCCTGTTATATTAATCCCTGTTGGAGTTGGCTCCATTCTCTGAAATGTCCCACTGCTGCTTCCCCTCCTTCCTTGTAGGATCCTTTGCCCTGAGAACATTTTTGACAGTATCCTGTATCACCACATTAGACACTCTCACCTTGTCACCCACCCTACCCTCATTTGGGCAGCTGTGTGTGTGGGAGTGATGATTTCAGTTACACAGCTGAACAAGGCTTCTTCTTCTTCTTTTTTTTTTAAAGATCTATTTATTATTATACATAAAATACACTAGCTGACTTCAGACGCACCAGAAGAGGGTGTCGAATCTTATTATGGGTGGTTGTGATCCATCATGTGGTTGCTGGGATTTGAACTCAGGACCTTTGGAAGAGCAGTCAGTGCTCTTACCTGCTGAGCCATCTCTCCAGCCCAAACAAGGCTTCTTCTGTGCCCTATGTTGCTTATTTGAAAGCTTCTTGTATTTTCATGTATGTCTCTGCAGTTAGTTGGCAGAGGGCCTCGGAACAGTTGTGCCCCTATTGTGCTCTGAAGGCTGACAGACCCCAGAGGCACTGGTAGTAATGTTTTTGGCCCTGAGTGCTGTCCCTTGGCCTTTCATTGTTTTAGAGGCAAGGAGGAAGGGCAGGGAAGGGTTGATAAAGAGTGTAGTTGCTCAGTTGGTACCCAGTAGGTAGCTCAGCTGTGCTGTTGGCTTGCTGTAGATACTTGTTCTGGAGAGTTCCAGGCTGCCCACCGGCTCATTCAGGGAAGGAAGAGCTGATTGAACTCTAACATCATTTAAACACTGTCAGGTAGAGGCTTGAGATGGCCTCTAGATTTGGCAGCCATCCTTAGAGCTGCTTAAGGAGTTTCTGTGGTATTGACAGTTCTACCAACAACACTCTGGGCAGAATGCCTGCAGAAGGCTTCTTGAGTGGACTTTAAATAGTTGTCTGGCTTGCCCCATATTGAAGTAGAGACCCAAGGAAAGGTTCAGAATTCAGTTGCCTTTGTCTTGCTGTTCTTGTTGTTGGTGAGGGGTCAGCAAGTGCTCTCTTAGAAAAGCCCTTGTCCACTAAACAGGTTTCTGTTAACCTTCAATTTTAGGTGTGAGTGCTCTTTTGTTGGTGATGCTAGGGGTCAAATGGCTTCATACATGCTAAGGGCACACTCTGATGCTTAGCCGTATCCCTAGTGCCCATTGTTGAAATCCATGCCTTTTCCCAATAAAAGTTCCAACAGAATTCACTAGTGCATACTTTTAATCTCACTCCTCTGGAGGCAGAGGCAAGTGGATCTCCATGAGTTCAAGGTAGCCTAGTCTACAGAAAAAGAAAAGAAAGAAAAAGGGGAGGTGGAAAAACAACCCTGATGGGAAGCTGTGCAACAGAACATCTGCCTGCAGAACAGCCAAGAACACACTTGTAAGCCAGCTGTGCGCTGTCCTTGATGTCCTTGCACAGTACCTGAGAGCAGACCCCAAGGTGAAGCTCACCTGTGCCATGCACAGCTTCCTCCAGCTACCTGGAGATTGCAGTGAAGCAGGTGTGGCCGCCTTGTGGCCACCTGCGTCTTCCTAGATAAGTCTGTTTGCTTATCTTTGTTGCTGTGCCCGTTGCTGGCTCCTTGGTGCTCTGGGTGAATGTGAAGTACAGGAGGTGACAGTCCCAGGAGGTAAAGTAGGACACAGTGAGCAAAACAAGGTGTGGTGTGAGAAATTCTGTAGTATGCGTCCCCCCACCCCCACACTCCCCAGTCTCGAGGGGGAATGTCCTTCTGTTTTGTGTCTTAACAAATCCCAAAGCAGAACTTTGGGGCCTTGTAGAGATGGGGAGTAGCTACCACAAGTTGAGAGCACACATCAAGGTCTTGAATGTGCTTCCCTCCCAAGTGCCTGCAATGTAGATGGCAGCACTGTGGAAACCATAATGTTTTGGCCCTTTGCTTCCTCTTGGCTTGAATGAAAAAGTTTATCTTCGAGTCAGATTTAAATGTGTCCTGGGAGCCTGAGAAGGGCTTCTGAGTTAGGAGATAGTGTGTAACAGCCAGTTGTGGTGATGTGTCATCTCCAGAGGGCAGTTGGAGGCCTCCTCATGTGGGGTGGCTAATATTGGTTTATGTGCATAATTTGTTTTCCTCTTTTTTAGCATGATGTCTCAAAGTCACGGGGACTAGAGGATAGAAATCAGGAGGGGAGGGCAGGTTTTTCAACCAGCTCTAGTTGGCTGTTGCAATCTCCTGACAAAGCCACTATTGTTTTGAGTCAATTGCTAGTTGGTTTGGTTTGAATTGCTCTGGTGCCCTGAAACTGGCTTCTTTTTTTCTACTTCTGCTGTAGCTCTTCCTGGGGCGTGCCTGGAGGAGGGAGGACCTCCAGTTCCATGGCGA
This sequence comes from Montemys delectorum, assembly GCA_019843815.1. Taxonomy (NCBI): domain Eukaryota; kingdom Metazoa; phylum Chordata; class Mammalia; order Rodentia; family Muridae; genus Montemys; species Montemys delectorum. Next base: position 2,111 of record JADRCD010198756.1, on the reverse strand, counting down.
GAGCACCACTTCCTTTGCCATCTTAGAGCACACTGCCCTGGCTGACCCTCATAGTCATCCTGGGACCATCTTGTACCATGGCTGGGCTGTAGCCAACGTTGCCACTTAGTAGTGTCCCTGAAGCATCAAATTTCCAGGAATCATGCTGCCTGATGGTGGCCTTGGCCTTACTTGGCCTGCTTCATGTAAGGACCACCTGCTCTGGCATGGCTCTCTGCTAGCTATTGCCACCGCCACAGCTAACCTCCCAACCAGCTTTTTGGCCTGATGCCTGTCCCTATCGTGTGTCCATGTTTCAAGCTACAGGGGTAATCAGCAAAAGCCAGGAATTCCTCTGGCTGAGCTCCCAAAAGGCAAAGAGTGAGCCTCAGAGCTTCCCTCATTTGGTTTCTGAGCTAACTTCAGAGTCCATTTTCTCACCTCCACCCCTCAGAGCAGTCTCATATCTCAGATCTAACGCCAGACATTTGGGAACTCCCAGCCGCAGTGGGGAGAACATCAAGAACTGTGTTGGGCGGAGGTGGCCATCAAGGATGGTATTGGTAGGTACCAGGTTTAAGATGTTCTTGGTGCATTAGAATTACTGGCTTTTCAAGTGCAGTGTATTATACACTGGGTTCTGAACAGCTAAGGAGAAAATGCATTGTGGGAAAAATTGTATTTAAGACTTTTGTCTCAGACAGCCAAGTTAAAAGTGCTTCTCTTTTTCAAAGTTCCCTAAAGCCCCAAAGGTGGGAGTGGAGTACATAGCAGCAAAGCTAAGTGGCAGAGGGGATGTAAAACAACCTTCTCCACGGGCCTAGCTGTTATTCAGAGACAGTTTTTGGAATCATCATAGTTTGATATAAGGGACATAGAGAAATCTTTTTTTTAAAAAAAGATTTATTTATTTATTCATTTATTCTATATTAGTACACTGTAGTTGTTTTCAAACACACCAGGAGAGGGCATCAGCTCTCATTACAGATGGTTGTGAGCTACCATGTGGTTGCTGGGATTTGAACTCAAGACCTCTGGAAGAGCAGTCAGTGCTCTTAACAGCTGTGCTATCTCTCCAGCCCTAAGAAAAGAAATCTTAAAAATAGATTAAAATGCTTAACCTAGGTGTGTTGGCACATACCTGCAGGGCCAAGCATGTGGGGAGGTTGAGGCAGGAGAGTCTTCTTACTTCAGGAACTTATTTCCATATCATAAAATAAAGAAATTGCCAGGCAGTGGTGGTGCAGCACTTGGGAGCCAGAGGCAGGTGGATGTCCAAGTTGTAGACCTTTCTAGTCTACACAGTGAGTTCCAGGACAGTAGGGCAACACAGAGAAACCCTGTCCCAAAAAGCAAACAAACAAACAAAAAGCCCAAAGAAGTTACGTAATACCAAATAGGATGACTTGTATCTGTAAATCCCAGGGCTTGAGAGACACAAGCAGGAGGATCAAGAATTCAACGTCATCTTTCCACTACATAGCAAGTTTGAGGCCAGCCTGGGTTACATGAAATCCTGCCTCAAAACACATACTACTAACAACAGCAGCAAAAGGTTTTTCCTAGGTTATTGCTTTGAGTTTTGTGGAATTAAAGCTGGGTTACTATTAAAATATGTTTGCAGGGGCCAGCAGGATGGCTCAGTGGGTGCTTGCTGCATGTCTTAGTCTGTGTTCTGTTGCTGTGAAGTAAAAACCATGACCACGGCAATCTTTAAAAAGGAAAGCATTAATTGAGACCTTGCTAACAGTTTCAGAGGCGTAGTCCATTATCATCATGGCACAGAGCATGGTGACAGACCTGGCAGACATGGTGCTGGAGAAGTGGTTGAGAGCTACATTCTGAACTGCAGGTGTAGGGTGGTTGGGGTGCACTGGAGTCCTGGCTTGGACTTTTGAAACCTCAAAGCACACCTCTAGTGACATCCTCCTCCAACAAGGCCACACCTCTTTCAACAAGGCCATATCTCCTAATATTTCTCAAATAATGCCACTCCCTGGTGACTGAGCCTATGGAGGCCATGCTTATTCAAACCGTGGCATTGCACAAACCTAGTGACCTGGGTTCAAGCTCTAGAACAGTGGTTCTCAACCTGTGGGTCTCCATTGTTTTGGAGGGTTGAATGATCCTTT
>JADRCD010198755.1:0-33266 GCA_019843815.1 Montemys delectorum | reverse complement strand
ATCACCACCACTGCCATCGTCATCACCACCAGAATCACCACCACTGCCATCGTCATCACCACCAGAATCACTACCACTGCCATCGTCATCACCACCAGAATCACTACCACTGCCATCGTCATCACCACCAGAATCACCACCACTGTCATCGTCACCATCACCACCAGAATTTTTTCACTTAAAATAAAAATTAAAAACCTAAAAAACCATAGAAATAAAAAGCATTTTAGTGCCATCAGAGGATATTCTTGGGTAGAGGAATTATTACTAACTTTTACTTTATATTTTTTACTTTCTAGATTAACTTTAAAACCATCCTTACCAGGACTCCATCCACTGATGAAACTTTCTCCCACGTTAGCCAAGCTCTTTCTCTGACATGATCGGGCACCTTTAACTTCTGACATAATGCTATAAATTCCGGTTCTTCGATTTCTTCAAATTCAAACCTACGAATTAAAAAGTTACAAAAGTCATACATTTACAGAGCAAACCAATTAAGCAAATACTTGTTTCTATAGTTTGCATATATCAGCACAGTTTTGAAAGAGAGCATCTCCAACTACTTTAAGGTCTTACTTTATCTTTGAGAACCATTACACATCATTTAAACATATGCTTATCTTTTTTGTGGGCTTTCCAAAATAAGGCTAGCACAAAGTGAAGAACAGTTGCAAGTGTCCTAGCTAAAGCAAGCTGGGAAGACAAAACAACCTTCACAGCAAGAAAAAAACAAAAAAACAAAACAAAACAAAAAAAACACCCTGCAGTCAATCCATACATTTTCTCCACCTTCTTGTATTTCTTAATGATTAACTTGATAGAAATGATTGCATCACATATTTCAGTCTTATCTCTTTGACCTTTCTTAACCATAAGCTTTTAATGGCTAATTCCTTTCAATTTGACATGGCACTACGAAGAGCAACTTAACTCCTGAAAATTTATTATGATCCTACACAAAATATCTTATGCATGGTTTTACTGAATCCCCACATCAGCCATACTTGATAAGTATTCCCATTCATGTTTTACACATCTACCACATTAGGGAAATTAGAGCAGTCACTAAAAGCACACCAAGTGAGAAGTACCCAGGTATGAACCAGGATGGGTCTTAACTCCATCATCTGTGCTCCTGACCACTTTTCTAGCTGGGCAACTCCTTCTTCAAAGCATAATTAGTGTCTGTGTATTTCCATAATGAAAGTGCTTCAGTCTCCTAGTCTCAACTTCCATTCCACATGTAGTACTTAGGTGAGAGACAGTGTAAAAGAAACACCACCTCAGCTGTCAGAGCAGACTTAGTCAAAGTGCAGATGGACTGGGCTGAATCTATCCCTGAGCTATTCTCCAAGCTTCAGACCGAGGCAGTCCTCTTATCCATGCTATAAACAGGCATGCACACTACCTGTAAGGCAGTTTACAACAGTAGTCCTGTAAGATTATAATGGCGCTTAACATCACTTAAGGCCATCTTATCCAGCATAACATTGTGGCACAGTCCACTTGCTACTTGTACATTTAGGGGGATGCTGCTATAAACAAGCCTACTACACTGCGCTACTTGTAGGAAAGAATAATATACACAAGGACATACAGGACACAATACCTGAAGAGATTATGCTACTGGCTTGTATGTTTACTAAACTATAGCTTTATCATTATTTTACAGCATATTTCTGTTAAAGAGATAAAATTCACTGCATAACAGCATGCTTTGTTACAATGGCAGCAGCCCTGTATCTGTAGGGTTTGTCACCTCTCTTGATTGCAGCAAGACAGCACAGTGACTGATCTATATATCATCAGTGTTTGTCTAAGTGCATTCTGCAGTAATCACACAAAATTCATTTAATGGCACAGTTCAGAAGAGGTAGCAAATCCCTATGGTGAACACACGTGACAATAGGTAATTCAGAGATCAACTGTAAGTGCTTTTGAGAACCTCTGTGGCAATGAGTAACTAAGATGAGACAATGTCTCGTATACTTTAAACTTAAAGGAGAACTTTTTGAGAATTCTCCAAAGTTAAAGGTATATAAAAGAGAAAGAAACTAGGTCTGTCTTTCTCCAGGCAATGGCCAGAACTTCAATGTGTATGTTTACTCTACAGTCATTAATACATCCAAAGCTGTGTAGATGGCATGGAATCTTTTAGAATACATGTTACTGCTCTTTCTAAAGGGAAACTTCCACACACTGGATACATCAGAATTTAATTAGAAACAAAAGCAAACTCTTCCCCTGGAACAGTCTCCAAATATAGTTTTTATTCTGTATTTATTTTCTAAGAACATGATTTTTATTTGATCCATAAGAAAATCCATTTAATATGAATTTTAATAGACTTAGGCAAGCAATTTCCAAAATTATTTCAGTCTCTTAGGATTCGACCTGAACTCTGCTAAAAGTCTGGGTCACACAAAGAGCCTTGATGCTCAATGAGAAGAAAGGAGCTTGCTAGCCCATCAGGGTGATGAATGCCTACAATCCCAGAACTTGGGAGGCCGAGGCAGGAGAACAGAGAGGCAAGCCTGAGTTACAGAGTCAGAGTACACACACACACACACACACACACACACACACACACAAAACTCAGGAACTTAATGATGGGCTAGACAGAAATGGGAGGATGATGAGAGACAAAAACAACTCCCATTTCTACAACGGGTCTATACCCTCAAAACTAGTGCTGACACAATAACAACAATCATATTGTTTCAATTTCTGTTACTTAATCACACAGTAGCACGGTCAAGAAAAATAAAATGTTGAAATACAATAAATATCTCTCCGTTTTTCTTATTGGGTCCACATGAACTTAAGTTTAGATTCTATTTAGTAAATGGAGAGAAAAGTTCTTTGAGAGAGAATACAGTACCAAAACTACAAGACCAACAAAAAGGGGAGGGGGAGGCACCAGAATCCGCGTATGCTCAAAGGCAAAAGGCAAGAAATAATGAAGCATGCTGCGGGCCAATCAGCACGCAAGAAGAGTTCTACCCTGAAAAAAAGGGGAACAAAGTTTAGAAACTCCCAAGCCCTTGCATTTAAATGTCTCCTGAAACTTTTGCCCATATACCAGTTCTTCTAAGAGTTATGCTCCATCAGTCTCCACAGATGGCTTTAAATCCCTGGGGCCTCAAAGCATTGTTCTAAAGAAACCCCCACAAAGCCCGGGAGCTGAGGACCCCGTGAGCAATTGACACCCACGACCCTGCGCTTCGCCTACAAGGCTTTTTCTTGGCCTCTCCCAGGACCAAGCTGCCAATGCAGCGCAAGCTCAGAAGGAAAGGCTCCCAACTGTTGCATCGCAGGACTGCAAAAGAGAAAGTCATACCCACCCCCCGGGGTGGTGCTCCGGATCTGCACCGACGAAAGAGGGAGGAAGAAAGAAAACAAAACACCGGTCGACTTTTTCCCCCCCTTAATATTTATTTCAATTATGTTTGCATCTGATCGGGGCTCTCCGGGACCCGGCGGCTCCGCGCCTGGGCGTCGCTGGAGTAGAGCCTGCACCTGTCACTTCGCTCGGGAGCAGGAGCCCCACCCGCCCGACACCTGTCAAGCCGCAGCCCAGACCCCTTCGGGATGCCCTCCCCGTCGCCCGCGAGCCCGGGACCGTGTCAGCGTGCCGCCGCCACCCCGCGGAGGTGGTGGAACCAAGGGGACCCCGGGGACCCCGGGCGCCGCTCCTACCGCCCGCCCGGCCCCGCCGAGATGCCATGCCCGGCGGCCCCGCCGAGATGCACCCGGCGTCCCCGCTCCCTTCCCTTCCCTTCTCTCCGGCCCGCGGCGGCCGCGCTCCTCACCTGGCCAGGGGCAGCTCTTCGGGGCCGCTGTCCTGCGCTGGGTCGTCCTCCCGAGGCGGCGGCGGCGGCGGCGGTGGCGGGGGCTCGGCGGCCGCGGCTCTGCGCGGGGCTTTGGGCGGCATGACGCGCTGCGCGGGCCGGCGCGAGCAGGCGAGGGAGGCGCGCGGGGAGGCGGGCGCGCGCGCACGCCGGGCACGCCCCGTCCTCACCCGACTCCCGTTACAAAAATAATGGGAACGTCCCCCCGAGGAAAACCGGACGCGCCCGGCAACCGAGCGCCCGGGCCAACCGCGGGAAAACGTCACTTCCGCCCGCGGCGTCACGTCCGCGAGGCTCGCGGGCCGCGGGCGTCAGTGGGGAACCGGGGCGGCGGTGGGTGGCGGCGGCGGCAGCGGCGGGCGAGGGCGAGGGCGAGGGCGCGGGCGGGAAGCCGCGGGGAAAGCCGCGCCTGCCCGAGCCTGTCTCCGCCTGCGTCGTGCTCGTGGGCGGCGCCAGCCGAGGCGGGGCGGGCCCGCTGCAAGGAGCCGCGGCCTCTGGGAGAACGCTGGACAGGGCGCGCCCCTCGACCGGCCCGCGCGGCCGGCAAAACAAAAACAAACGTGCCGGGCCAGTGGGAGGTGGGCTCGGCCGGGATGGGCGGTCCAGGGTGGGGCCATCAGTGGCCTTCTGGAGACAAGGGAAGATGGGCGATGCACGGAGTGAAGTGTGGAGCAAGTCTTTTGATGTTGATGTGGAAACAGGAGGCGCGGTCCAAGCGGGGACTGATCTTAGCGGGAAAGTAGCTTTTGAAAACCAGTTCGCCAGGCGGACCGGACTTTGAAGAAGGAAAAAAAAAAAAAAGTCGTTTACAAAATCGTTTGAAACGAAAGCAAAAAACCAGTTTGCCGCGTTCGTGCGCGCGATCGGGCCTCCTTCCATAATCCTTTCTCAGAGACAGCCCGTCAAACTGGGAAGGTCAGCATTCCGCTTTGCGTGTTAGAAATGGGGGTTCGGGGGGGCTGATTCGCCTGTGTCACGTAGCAGCAGGTCGATGGCAGAGGACAGGAACCCAAGTAATATTTGACTCGTCACCAATGCACAGACACCAGAAAGGAGCATACTAGAACTGCGGCCACCAAAAGCTGGCTCAGCAACTGTAGCTTTTCTAGTTACAGTTTTTTACGTGTCAGCCAAAGTAATTTTCTCTCTTTGCCAGTCTTTATTGGGGGTTGTCACACAACTCCCTAATTGAAATGCTGAGAATAAAATACAGTTGTTGTTCTGCTGTAAACTATCTTGGAACAGCTGAGCAAGACTGGGGAAGCAGGAACTTAATTGGGTAGGTTGCAAGCCTGGACTTATTCTCTGCCTTGATGTAAGATGGGTGAAGGATACATGGGCCTCCTTCAATTTTCAGTCCTGCCTAACTTCAGAAGCCTTCTATAGACCAAATGTTTGTCAGGAGGTAGAGCCCCAGGCCCTGATGCAGCCATGGAGAATGAATGGAATTAAAATAGCAGTCGAGTTTACTTTGTCCCAGATTTAGGCAAGAGCTCAGGCTATACACAGTCTAGGTTTAGGGAAGATAAAAGGATAGACTGCAGGAGCCTGATAAAATGATAGACAGAAATGATACAGTCCTACCTCATAATTATCAGAGAGTGTGACACTTGCCAATGGATGCCACCTTGGTAATTTGTGGCAAGCTACTCTTGGGGTAAGGCAATATGGCAAAATAACCTGGGTCCTCAGCCATGTAACAGAGCTGGTTGGTGATTGGTCAACTCTGCTGGTACTGACTTCAAATCAGCTGACGCTCAGCTATTTGTGTCAGAAGTCACTGTAACTAGTATTTCCCCCCATAAACCCCTTTCAACATGCAGATCAAAGTTGAGCCTGACCTTGTAGCTCAGACCTATAATGCTCTGAGGCTAAGGCAAGACAATCATAAGTTTAAGACTGGCCTTGGCTGTAGAGTGAGTTGAACTCCAATCTGGGCAACTTAGTAAGACTCTGTCTTATAAGAAAAAGTAAAAGGTCTGGGATATAACTTAATAGTAGAGTGCTTACCTAGCATGTGAGGAGCTGTGATTCCAGTACTCAGGATCGTGCGCACACACAGAGAGATACAGACAGAAGACAAAACTGCACACATCATTACAGCCTTAGAATCTAAGGCAATGGCCACAAGAGAACATAGGGCAGCCAAGGAAAGGCGGGGGAATTACATTAACTCTCCATGTGTAGATGTGGCTTGTTTTATTTGAACCTAGTTCATTAATACTATTGCAAATGAGACTTTTCGATTCTTGATCACAAATGTGAAAACCTGTTTCAAAAAAAATAAAAGGGCAGGGCTGGGAATGTAGCCCAGTAAGGGGTGGGGGCGGATTTTGTGGTGGAGAAAGAGAAGTAGAGGTGGGGAAAGAATTTGAAAAAGCATTTAAAGTTTTGATAGTTTGATACATGGAAAGATCCGGATGCCTGGTTATTGGACACTTCCTTATTCAGACTCTAGAGGTCTTCAAGTGCCCTTCAGCTTGTGTGAGGTGTTGTCGGGTGGGATGGCTGTGGTTTTGTCACATGCCAGGGAAACTGGAAGGTGAGTTTGTCCCTTGCTACTCAGAATAAGTAGCAAGCTGTAAGAATGTAAGTATTTATTGTTATTTTCAAAGTCCTTTTCATTTTTTAACTGAACCTGGTTTTGAAAATTCACAGCTAAATTAAGAAAGTAAAAGTTTTGTCATTTCTTTTGGATATTATAATAGTTTTTTTTTTAAAGCCTGTCTGACTTTGTCAGTAATAGACACACATCTGTAATGCATTAGTAACAGTAGTAGTAGATTTCACAATACTCACAGAAATTATTCCAAAGAAAGCCCTATGGGTTTCTCCTGACTTAACTGAGAACTGTAGTCATTTATTTAGTAGGAGGCTGAGACAGAAGGATTCCACATGCAAGGCCTGCTTGGGTGCCACGGACCGACCCAGTCGTGGTCCCTCAACCCGGGAGAATCAGGGTCCTGTAATCAGGTCGGTGAAATGACACACAGACGTGGACACAAGGAAGTGTTGAATCTGAATGTAATTTCTCAAAGTAAGCATCAGACTTTTATGGTCATTACAAAAGAAAAAGAAAAGTCAGGCAGCACAACAGTCAAGGTACATCGAGGTCATCTGAATCGCAATGATTCTATAGAAAAGTGTATACACGTAAATTGACAGGAATTAGGCCTCATCTATAGTCAGCTTAATCTAGAATGCCAGGTGTAAATAGTTTCCATTTCAGTCTATTGTATAGCCCTCTTCCAGCCGACTAGCAGCTCTCTTCCAGCCGACCAGCCGGTCCTTAGTAAACACCCACTATGCCAATCCTCTGGGCTAGCAGAAGTATGCTCCAGGGGTCCCGTTCTTGCTAACCTTACCAAGAACAATACAATACTCTAGTTCCTGGGAGTGACTCAGCTGCAGTTCTAATGTGGTCTGCCATACATGACTGTAATGAGGATTCTAAACTTACTTTGTTGAACTTGCCCTGGGATAATTAACTCTTATTCAGTAAACTCCAATGCCTGATTTCCTTCACTCTCTCTCAACGATGGAGGCAATTTGTCTGAAATAACATTCTTTATGAAATTCCAAGTCAATGATCGGCTCAGCATTGACTAGGATTGGAAGACCCTCCATCAACTATCACAAGGACAAATCTGGACCACATCCATTAGATTCCAGGAGACCAGTTTCCTTGAAACTTTATGCCTCAGGACTGCTGTCACACAGACTCCACTGGGGTGGGTGAGGCACTTGGGTCCAAGAGTGAGTTCACAATCAGACCGTCTCTCAGAATAAAAAAGTTAAAAAGAAACAAATAACAAAAAGATGTGGCCAGGCTGATATGTAACTCAGAACACTTGTCTAGTGTGTATGAGCACCAGGTTCAATCTCCAGTACTGCAGAATAAAAATAAATTCACTCTCCCACTTATTTGTAGCCATAGCTCTTAGCAATGGCAAGAAAGGCACCAAATTTGAATGATAATTATATGTCTAAAATAGGAAGAAATTAGTTAAGGATTTGCTAACCATTTTGAATATTTACTTTCCACCAAAATAAGCTTCACAACAAAAATTCACAAACCCAGACCAGGCCAGAGACCCTGAATTCCGAAATGCACCTGCCTCAGCCTTCTATGTGTTGGAAGAAAGCTGAATACCATCTGGCCTAGCCAGAATCTATTTTACTGTAAAATGATTAAAATAGAGCTTTAATCCTGTGAGCCAGCTTTTGAAACAGGATGCCAATAAAAGAAAGACCAAGGATAACGTTTTAAAATAAAGCATTGCTTCCTTCATTGTAGATAAAAGTTTATTGCTCAGGGCCTGGAGAGATTATTAAGAGCATTACTGCTCTTGCGGAAGACCCAGTTTTGATTCCCAGCACCCACATAGCAGCTCACGACCATCTACAACTCTAGGTCTAGGGATCCCGTGCCCTGTCTGCCCTCAACAGGCACTAAGCATACATGTGACATACAGACATACATGCAGGCAAAACACCCACATGCATAAGAAAAAAAATTAAGGTTATTGACTGAAGTACCTCCTCCCATTGCTTTCATATCTTTGAGAGAAAGGTTTCTATAGTAATGACAGTTACTAAAATAAAATACAGAAACAGTAGCTAAGCATTGCCTTAAGCAGCAGATCATCAATCTAAGCAAACTAAATGTAGTGAAAATGTCTCGTTTAACAAGCAAAGAACACAGCTCACTTCTCACATTATCCGTACTTATCTATATGGACATATCAAATAATGTTATTTTTGTAATTCTCTTCTTCCCATTTTATGTTTGCCCCAGTTTTATTTGTTGAATGTAATTTTATTTCTGGTTAATCTGAGAAAAATCTAAGTTTATATTTAGTGTGTCTTTGTTGTTTGTTTTCATTTTCTTTTCCTGGCAATTCTTTGTGGTTTTCTGAGACAAGATCTCATGCCATAGCCAGAGCTGTCCTGGAATTCACTGTGTAGTCCATTGTCTCAAATTCCTGGCAGTCCTCCTGCCTCAGCCTCCCAAGTGCTGGAATTATGCCCAGTTTAACAATTTGTTTTTATTTCATGTTCCAAAAGTTCAAGACAATTGAGAGGTTTAAAGGAATGAACAGTTCCTGTGCAGAGGGTCTGGGAAACAACTGGCCTTTGAAGAACTTCTGCTCTCTTGTGGTGGACTCAAGACCAGGAATCGCTTCCCTTATATGTGTACTTCTTAGATTCTTTCAGGTTTCGAGAAAGGAGACCTGTTAGGTTTATCTCTATGACTAAAGGCTGGTAATGAGCTGGGATAGGGTAAAGGGATGAGAGCAAACACACAGGAGCCCTTTCTGAATCCTCATATACTCTGTGATGACAGCAGGGACTCAGCCAATCCCCCATCCTGTCCTCACCATGCTGAATGTTATTCTTCATCTCTTCATAGTCATTATGCCCCTACCCGACTCCTCCACCATGCTGCCAATTCACACACCTCAGTAGAAAGAATAGGATTGATTCTCCTTCAAAGTTGTGGTTTCCATCAGCAGGACCAATTGCATCATTTCCAAGGCTCTAGAGAAAATGAAAAGATAGAATCCCCATTTAAAAATTATTAAGAGGGCTGGAGAGGTGGCTCAGAGGTTAAGAGCACTGGCTGCTCTTCCAGAGGACCTAGGTTCAATTTTCAGCACCCACATGGCAGCTCACAACTGCCTGTAGCTCTAATTTTAGGGGATCTGGCACCTTCACAGATAGGCAAACCACCAATGCACATAAAAAAGTAAAAATATATAAACATTAAAAATAATATTTTTAAAAATTAACAAGAATTTCAAGATCGTGACATCAGAGTATTGATGCTGTGATGTAGCATGAGGTGCAACATGATTTCATAATTGAAGACATGCCCAAAGCCAGCCGACCGATGAAGGTAGATCCAAAGCCATGCTACACAGATGGGTGTATCCCCAGGCCTGGACCGGCCTTGGCACATGATACAGAATTTTAAAGTACGTAAATAAATGACCCAAACAACCCCATTTTAACTTCATGAATCTTATCTCCAAATCACATTCTGACATACAGAAGAAGTCGAGATGTTGGCATTATGATTGGAAGAAATACAGCTCAGCTCATAATATTTGTGGAAGCAATTTTGACATGGCTCTAAGCTCTCTTCTAATAAAGAGGGTAAATATTCCTCAAAGGTTATGAGGGAAGCCATTAAACATCCAAATGTATCTAGCTGTTACATCAGTTCTAACTTGTATCTCAAGGGCACAGAGGGATAAAGATGACAGGCAAGCTTAAAAAAAAAAAAAAAAAAAAAGACAGACAGAAGCCTTTATCGTAATGTTTGTGTTGGCCTCCCATTGTAACACCCTCTTTGCATGCTCAGCTCTCCCATGCCAGTGGCAAGAACCAGGAAGAGTGAGCAAAGCAAGCTCCTGGGTCACTGCAGTTCAAGCCAACACAGTTACTACACTACAAAAAGAAACGTCCCACATCCAAGTTACCCAAGTTACTTAGTTTTGTCCCATGAAGAAAAACAGTTACTTAGAGTTTAAATGTAGCCCTCAAAACTCATAGGCTGGGAACTTCATCCCCTATGCTGAGAGCTGAGGCTTTGAAGAGGTGGCACAACCTTTGATATTTGTCCTAACATTACGATAGACCAAGACAACAGCTGAGTGAGTGTATTGACATTTTCTATAACCTAATGAGTTACGTGCTAGGACTGAAAACACATCCCTTTCCTTACCAATTACTATTATTATTATTATTTTTTTATTTTATTTTATTTTTTTTTTTTTTGGTTTTTCGAGACAGGGTTTCTCTGTCTAGCCCTGGCTGTCCTGGAACTCACACTGTAGACCAGGCTGGCCTCAACTCAGAAATCCGACTGCCTCTGCCTCCCAAGTGCTGGGATTAAAGGTGTGCGCCACCGCCACCCAGCTTCCTTACCAATTATTAACAGCAACCATTCTTTATTATTATTATTATTAGATGTTTTCTTTATTTACAATATCTCCTTTTCCAGGTTCCCCTCCAATAATAAAATAAAATAAAAAAGCAAAAACTAAAACAAACCCCTGTTCCCTCCTCCCTCCCCCTGCTCACCACCCCACCCCCTCCTGCTTACTGGCCCTGGTGTTCCCCTACACTGGGGCATAGAACCTTCACAGGGCCAAGGGCCTCTCCTCCCATTGATGACCGACTTGGCCATCTTCTGCTACATATGCTGCTGGAGCCATTAGTTCCACCATGTGGACTCTTTGGTTGGTGGTTTAGTCCCTGGGAACTCTGAGGGTACTAGTTAGTTCATATTGTTGTTTGTCCTAAGGGGCTGCAAACCCTTCAGCTCCTTGGGTACTTTCTCTAACTCCTTCATTGGGGACCCTGTGCTCAGTCCAATGGATGGCTGTGAGCCTCTACTTCTGTATTAGTCGGGTACTGTCAGAGCCTCTCAGGAGACAGCTATATCAGGCTCCTCTCATCCAGCACTTGCTGGCCTCCACAATAGTGTCTGGGTTTGGTGATTGAATATGGGAAGGATCCCCAGGTGGAGCAGTCTCTGGATTGTCCTTCCTTTAGTCTCTCCTCCATAGTTAGTCTCTACAGCAAGTGCACAAAACTTTCTCTAGACGGTTCATTTACACATGGTTTTCCTCACCATTCTTAATGTGAGGTTGGTCCTAACCAAGACAACCAGAAGTAGGGTTTACAGATGGGCCACGCTAAAAGCTTTTTCTGCTTAGAAAAACACCACTATTTGATTCTTCTTTTTGTGTTATAGGGATAAAAATATTTTGTAGTTTTCTCTATTTTATCCCATTGTCTTAATGATTTGATAACCTATACACGTTTCTTTTAACTCCATCATTTCAGTTCATACAATGGTTGCCAGTTAAAATTGGTATATTCCCCCTTCTGCTAATGAATAATGGCTTTCGGAATCCCATGACCTCTTCAAGATCCCATTGTTCAACATTGCCACATTAAGGGTACATTTCCAGCATATGAAATTGCGGGGACACGTTAAGCCATAGCATTACTTTTTCCTTTTGAGGATAAATCCCTGTAATCACAAGTAGAGGGTTTGTTTCTCCTTGTGATGAAGTGGCTTTGTTCATTGGCTTGGGTTGTATCCGAGGAGTTGCTGCTTTGGTCTGTTTCAGGCAATGTGAGTGGAAAGAGAAATATTATACTAGAGAGTGTGGTCTAAAGGCACAAAGGTGACATATTTCAGGAGTGTAAACGTTAACCACAGTGATGTTAGCTGACAATAATAGAAACTAAATATCAATGTACTAAAAGGCCACTTTTACTTCAAGTAAATGTCTAGATAGGAATGCCATGACTAAGTGAAGGTTCAGTTCAGTACAGCCCTTAGGAACACAGACACCTTGAACTCACAGCTTTGCCCTCGCAGGATATTGCCCAAGGCCCAACATGACAATGAAATGTGAATTTTTTGTGTATGGGTGCTTTGCCTGCTTATAGGCCTGATGCTCACAGATGTCAAAAAAGGGCATTAGAGTCTATGAAACTGGAGTTAAAGACATTTGTGAGCTGCCACGTGTGCTGAGAGTTGAACCCAGGTCTTCTGGAAGAACAACCAGTGCTCTTAACTACTGAGCCATCTGTTTAGTTCCTTGAACTCTGGTTTTTAGAGCATATAAAATAAGATACTTGACACAAAGAGAGTCCCACTGACCCTTAGGACACTGAGTAATGCTTGGATGATAACAAGACTGGTTATCATTCTGGTTCTCAAAACCAGAATGGAATATTAGAGCTGAGTTACTCACTAATCCTATGACAACAAAGGCCCCTAGTCTCTTGAGTGGTAAGCAGAACTCAAAGTAATGTAATTACTCAGGCTTCACACCTTCAGCCAATTGGGATTCGGTGTAAATAGGAGGTAGACTAGGTGGTGGCCATGATGTTTGAATAGTACAGGAACAAGCAGAACACTTGTGAAGTGGGCTGAATTCTGTTGATGGAGTTGCATACTTTGCAAGTGTCTCAGAGCAGCCTGTAGTTGGAAAACACACTGGAAAATCACTTACCTATTCTGGTGATTTTTAATCAGTCTAATTTCCTGAAGCCGAAAGCTATAATGCAGGCACAGGATCTGATTGTAAGAACAGGCAAAGTGAGAGGAAACACAGGTTTGTAGGATCTCGTAGGTCCACATATGTTCATTGAAGGCAAGATCTTAAATCTAAGATAAGATTTAAGAGACATGTGAGTTGAAATGTTTGAAAATATTGAACCCCCACCACCTGAACTATATCTTATTCAGTGAATCCTCTGACAATGTGCTATAAACTTTCTAACCATAAAATTTTAATTTGTTGGTTCATTTTTCTTTGGACTATTATTCAAGTCCAGCCAACACTTATCAGAAAGTTCACTTTGGATGGTATTTGCCAAAGCACAGAAAATAAAGTCTGAGATTGTCAAGCTCCTGTCTCATTGGTGGAAGTTGGAGTTGATGCTTTCCATGTTCTGAGAACATCATTTTTAATGTGAAGGACAAGTTGTGCCTCTCATATCCTGACACTAAGAACAAAATGATTTCTTAGTAAGCATCTTCGGAGGGAAGTGAAACTCCAACTGACTCATCATGTGACTTAGAAAGCTTCCAGTTGCAAATGAATAGCAAAGTCAGACACTTCTCTTGATCATATCCAGGCTGCTGTGTAAGCTGCCAAGCCACTTGATCTGTACAACCCAGGGTTCTGAGGGATGTCTGCTGTGGATAAGTGTTACCGAGCATCTTTGGTAAATTCATATTCCCATGAAGGGGTACCCTCAAGGTACCCCTGAAGATGTACCTTGGAACAAAGCAGTTGCTTTTACAACACTGAGTTTCCTTCTTAATTGATTTTTAATATTATTATTGGTTGTATGTGCATGTGTGCATGCCATCGCACATGTGTGGTGGCCAGAGGACATCTTTCAGAAATTGGTTCTCTCTTTTCATCTTGGCTCTGGGGATCAAAGTCGGATCCTTCAGTTCATGCAGTAGCTGGAATATTAGCTGCTCAGACATATCACGAGCCCATCACGAATTACTTTTTATTTGAATTACAAGCAGCTTAAGGGAGCAGGGGTCAAACTCTCCTGATACCCAGTAGGAAATTGAAGTCCTGAGTCATGATTTTAGGACATGAATTCTGCCAATTACCTGATTTTGGAAGTGGGTCCTTGCTCCAGCTGAGCTGCCATGTAAGAAATTCATTCTAAACTATTGTCTTAATTGGAACCCTGAAAGAGACGTATTAAACTGTGCCCAGACCCATAAAAATTGTGAGGTTAAAAACAATGTGTGGCTTAGTCTGTTTCATGGTGGTGCTGGTAGTAAGATTTGTATCTAGTGAAATGGTATGTTCTCTCTAGAACACAGTTTGACTTTTAATAGCATTAAACACAAGTCAATAATATGACCTCACAACTCCCAAAAAGGAGGAAAACAGGTTGTCAAAAAGACTTGTATGAGTATATTCATAACAATTTCATTTATTATAATTAAAAGTTCTTTTAAAAACCAAATTTTAATACAAGAATGGATGAAGCCACTTCCACACCTACGGTGGAACAGAGGAACCCAGTAAAGTCCAGACACTCCAGGAACACTGGCTTCCTGAGGTGGTGCAAAGGGACACAAAATGTTCCCTCAAGAAATGGAGCCGGTCGCCCTGTGGAACTGGGACTTGGAATGCAACGCATGCGCCATCGGCAGGATCTAGGCGCTTGTCTTGGAGGTCAAGCTGAAAAACAACGGGATGGTGCAGTGGTCTGGGGAGGATAAAAATCATTTCATCCACGGCTGCTGTGTGTCCCCTTAAGTGAGACAACCATCACTGCCCTCCCTGGCAGCAGGACTGCATTTCCCCAGAGTCTGCCGAAGTTCCGAGGTAGTAACGTTTTCCCCATGCAGTGGCTTGCAACCCTCTTAGGTCTTGAGGTGGAGTGCGGGAGAAAAGCTAGAACATGCCAGTGGTCGGATTCTTCAAGTAGAAAGGATGGATCTGTGGTCCTTTGGGACTTACCAAAGGCATGGTTTAGCATAATGTCAGTTTACATTTTAGAAGCACTACAATTAAGATAATGTATTAGAGATTTTTTTTTCTTTTTCTTTTTTTTTTTTTGGTTACCTCCTTTTAGAAGTGCCATTGTGCCATTTAAAAGTAAAAATTAGAGAATGTCAACATTTGCATGACCTTTATCCTTTCCCTCTCGGTGTAACGGGCCTGCGAGAGCAGCTGCATTCACAGAAGAGCATTTGCATATTTATGCTGGATTGGTTTCTAAAAAGAACGTTACAGTAACAAATAGAACTCAGCTTAAAATCTGCCCTGAAAAGAATGAAGAAATTCTGACATTTAATAAAATACAAAGAATACTGCTTTAAATGGAAGGAACTCTTGAAACTCTCCAAACACAGATAAATCCAAAAAGCTTGCTAAACCAAGAAAAACGGCACAAAAGGAATATGGTCTATATGAACCCATTTATAAGACAGTCTAAGATAGGCCAGTGCAGCCTATGGTAAAAAAAAAAAAACTGGACCAATGGGTGTTCTGAATAGTGAAGCCGGGCAACACTTTGCAGAAGACAATGGTGGGCATGCTTTGTGTTTGAGGTATTGGTCATACAAGTATATGTCTTTGCCCAAACTATTTTTAAGATTGTGTGTGTGTGTGTGTGTGTCTGTGTGCATACACACACAGGAACCCTCAGAGGTCAAAGGCATCAGATCCACTGAGAGCTGATGAGTGGTTACGAGTCACCTATAGGCACTGAAACTCAAATTCTGGTATTCTGGAAGAAGAGCAAGTGCTCTTACCACTGAGCCATCTCTGCAGTCTCCCCGTCCAAACCTTTGAACTAGCAGATCTTGCTCCTTACATCCTCAGAACACTCGTGGATCCCTAGTCATCCCCAACGTGTATCAGGATGTGTTTTAACAAAGCTGCTGAGTGAGCTCCAGCTAGCTGATCAGTGAGATGCTGCTCTATTAAGCCACTCAAAACAAGCAGTTGTAGAGACATAAAACACAGAATGGCCTGGAGCAGCAGACCTTGCAGTCGAGTCCAAGTAGGAGGCCTGGAATCAGCTGAAAGAAAACTACCAAGAAAGTTGAGGAAGGGAGGGGACACTGCCTAGCCAGCAGAGTCATACCACCAATGTATTGTGACTTTCTTTCCCCTGTTAACATAAAAACTTCATGGAGCATGTTGGAACATGGTCTCTAGGGTGGTCAGTCATATTTGGCTCTAGGATAAACTATCTATCTCTTAAGCCTCTTTGAGGTGAGAGTTGTGTTTGTGTTGACAAAGGTGAGAGGCAATCTCAGGTGTCCATCCTTACCCCCGACTCCCACCTTATTTGCGACAGGGTCTCTGGTGTTCTCTACACTATGCACACAGACTAGCTGGCCCTTGGGTTCCTGTGGATGCTCCTGTCCCCACTTCCCAGTTCCCCACAGGAGCCCTTGGTTACAGGTTACTGTGCACACTTGGCTTTTACATAAGGGCGCGGCAAGCGCTAATCACTGAGCTATCTCACCAGGATTACCATTGCTTTTACTTTTTTGTACGTTAAGTTTAGCCTGCTTCTCTGTTGAAACTATTCATTAGTTCTAGGAGTTTTCTACAGGGCATATTTAGTCTTTTATGTATAGGATCATGTCATCTGCAAATGGGTAATTTGACCTTCTGTTTGTGTCTCTTGGCTTATTGCTCAGGCTAGGGCTTTCATAACGATATGCCAGACATGAATGGAAAGCAGAGACTGTACGTACCCTTGTCTCGTTCAGATTTTAGAGGAAGCTTTCTCATTTTCCCCACTCAGCACAATGGTGGTTATGGATTTGTCATAACATAGCACTTACTGCATTGACATATATTCCTTCTAATCCTCATATCTTCAAGGCTTTCATCATGAACAACTGTTGAACTTTTTGAGGGTGTCTGAGCACTGATGGGGATGGAGGGACTTTAAGTCTATTTATGTGCGCTTACTGATTTGCATAGGTTGAACCAAATTTGTATCCCTACAGTAAAACAAACTTAGTCATACTTCTCTTAGCACTTCTTAATGTGCTCTTGAATTTGATTTGCAAGCATTCTATTAAGAATTTTCCATCTGTGCTCATCAGGGAAATTGCTTAAGTGTGTGAGTGTGTGTGTGTATGTGTGTGTGTGTGTGTGTGTGTGTGTGTCTTTGTCTGGTTCAGAGAGGAGGAGAGACTGAGGTGAAAGAACAAGAGAAGTCAGCTACCCACTCCAGCAGCTGTCTAATATCTGCATGTCACACAGAAGGGGAATATCTAGCTGTCACAACTGTGCTACAGTTATGGAAAGTGCATGATGTTATAGAACTACATCTGTCCTCACCAGTGGGCACAACCTGTGCTAATAACTCTTCTGCATTTATTCTTGTTGATTTAGTCATCTAATAAATACTTATCAATTCCCCATCCTTTGGGTACTTAAGATCCAGAAGGAACTTTGTCTCTCTCTGTGTGTGTGTGTGTGTGTGTGTGTGTGTGTGTGTGTGTGTGTGTGTTTGTGTGTGTGTGTGTGTGTGTGTGTGTGTGTGTGTGTGCGCGCACGTGTATGTGAGACTGTGTGTTTGTGTGTCTGGGTCTGTGTTTTGCCAGGAATCAAAGGTATGAGCTAAGGAATGGTTGATCACTGAGCTACATTCCCAGCCCTCAAAGGAACCTACAACCCACGAAGATTTTAAGCAAATAGGGAAGGCAGACATGATACGCAAATGCATCATTATAAACAGCAAAGGAATGTCTGTTGAACTAGAAAAGGCATAATCTGGGAGTGTTCCACTCCAGAAGCTCGGCAGATAAAACCACGTTGCCACCAAGCCTGGTGACCTGGATCCAATCTCTGGGGCCCCCTGATCTCCACATGCATGCCCTGGAAAACACACACACACACACACACACACACACACACCCCTAAATAAGTGAAAAACTTAAAAATATTCAGTGAGAGATGGGGACTCTTCAGGTTTGGAATCAAAGCCACCAATGGAGATGAGGTCTCCTTTGAACCATAGTGCTAGGCCAAACTGAGGGAGAGAATCCCTGGATATGAGATGTCAGCCTCAAATACTTGAGAGCCCTGGATAAGGGGCACTTGGATTGATGTCAGTGTCCACTCTGGAAACTTTTTGAGTCCGACTAAGTTGGGGAGCATCTGCTGCTGCTGGCAGGGGTTTCAGTGAGTAGCTCTAGGAATTAGTCATACAGCAAAGCTTGCACCAACCTCCAACTGAATCCAGGAGGTGAGAGTTCCAGAATTATGATGAATGAAAGTACAGAGTGCTTACCAGTTCTGGCAGGCAGATACCTGCAGAAGCCTGCGCAATGGTAGCGAAGGACTCCATTGGAGTGTCCTCCCATGTTCATCAGAAGATAAAGAGCTTCCTCTTCCTGTGAGAGGATTAATCGATGTACGTGTAACTTGGGCCACAGCTAAATGATGGAATCAGGGGAGAGCAAATAACTCCTGTCCCTATAGAAGGCTTGGATGTTAGTAGTTGAAGCAGTAAGCCTTGTGTTAGAAGTACAGGACCTATAGATCAGTGTTTTCTTTGTGCTGACACAGGACTTCTTTTGTGTGTAGTTTAGAGGCCCTCTGTGGTTTTTAACCAGGTGAGGCCCACGGGTTGGAAGGTAAGTTTTTGACAGAAATGAGATCTGGTATCACAAAGTCAGATGTAAACAGAGGCCAGTGGCCAGGGCAGTCTGCTGCCCAATGGAGAGAAGAAACAGGTCCTTGGAATGCTTCTGCACTAAGACAGAAATGGACATAGTAGAATTACAATCCTCCTGGGACACGGAGGCAGGTTTGTTCCCAGCACAGGCTTCGAAGTGACTTCAAGGCCAGGCTGTGGCTACATAGTGAGACCATTTCCAAGAGAAAAACATTCTCATTTTCCATAACCCACTCATTAGTTTTTATCGAATTAAACTCCTTAACTCCGACGCTTTGAAAAGAAATCTCTTTAGTGGGTATTTGGATCAAACCCAACACTGAGAAAAGAGACCACTGTCTTTCAAACTTCCCATTTTCACACAGCAGACCTGCAACACGGCCTTCCATCTGCATCTGTTATTAGGCAGGAGCTGCCCAGGGTAAGTAAGAGTGGGGTCCAGAGCATCATATACACAGTCGAGATGGGAACCTCCACAGCCCCATTCTTGCTCTACCCTTAGGTGTGTCTACCATGACACACCACTTCCCTTTGATTCTCCTACCCTAAGGCTACCTCCTTTCCATGCAGGAGAACTACTCAACTTAGGGAAGCAAGGTTTATAATGAACTCTGGGAAGCCAGCACACTTTGCTGAGGAATGCCTCCATCAGATCGGTCTGAAGGCAAATCTGGAGGATTGTCTGAAGGCAAATCCTCCTTGATGGATAATGAATACTGGAGATGGTGCCATCCTGGGCAGGTGGTCCTGGATAAGCAAGCAGACTGAATTAGTCATGGGAGCAAGCCAGGAAGCAGCATCCTTCCATGGCCTCTGCATCAGTTCCAGTCCCCAGGTTCATGCCCTGGTCTCCCTCAATAAACCGTAATTTGAGATACATAACCCAAAGTAAGCTCTCTCCCCGCCAAGTTGTTTTTGGTCATCATGTTCATCACAACAATAGAACTCTAAGATATCAAGATAGTCTGTGTTTTTAACAAAACAAACCTTCCAAGTAGTTCTGACTTGCTGGCCTAAATAAATCCTAAATAATATAGCATTCATGGATTACAAGACTAAATATCCCAACAGTACTAGTTATCTCAAATGTCTATCGATAGATGAATGAATAAACAAAATATGGTAATTTGTAATATGGAATATTATTCACGTGGGTACACTTTAATAAGACCGTTAAGTGCAATGAGCCAGACATAAAAAGACAAATCATGTATGACTGCCCTCAAATGAGGTTCTGAAAAGAGTCAAATTCATACAGATAGAAAGTGATGGTGGTGTGAAGTGGTTCAGCAGCTTAAGACACCTGCTGCCAAGCCTGATGATCTGAGTTCCATCCTTTGTACCCACAGAGTAAAAAGAGAGAGCTGACTCCCACAAGTGGTCCTTGGTGGCATGTGCACCTCCATGTCTATACACAGATAAACATGTACACACATGCCTACACACAGTAAGTAAACATCTACACCTACATGCCGATACACAAAAACTTTATTTATTATTAATCTTATTTAATTATTAATTTAAAAAGAAAAGGGGGAAACAGGGAATAGAAATAGGTTATTAAATAGACTCAGGCTCTCTGCTTTGCAGGAGGAAAGGTTTCTAAAGACTGGTTGCACACTATGAGTGTACTTCATAGCACCAAAATGTATACTTAAGTGCGGAAATGGTCAGTTTTAAGTTTCGCATGTTTTACAATTAAATTTAATGTAAAGAGTATCAGTAAATTTTACTGTATGGATCATATTGGATACCGATTCAAATTTACAGACATATATAAACTTGAAAACTTTAAAAAAGGGACCAAAACCAGTTGTAAATTAAAAAAAAAAGTGAGGGTAATTGCATGCTTAATGATATTAACTTATTATTGCCTGGTTTTTAGTTCTTATTTTAGAGATTTATTATTTATGTATGTCTATGTGTGAGTCTCTGTGTGTGTGGTTGCTCACACGGGCCGGATGAAGCTGTTGGATCCTGTGGAGTTGGGGCACTGACATCTAAACTTTGATCCTTTGGAAGAACTGCCAGTTCTTGTAACCACCAAGCCATCCTTCCAGCCCTCGTCTAGTTTTTTTGGTGTAACATACTGTTGTCTTGTTTAAAACCTTAGCTTTATAGATAAATACAAGGATAAAAAAACTTAATGAATACAGCTGGGTTTAATGTACTCAGTGGATGGGGACATAGATAAAGCTGGTTATAAGCTGATGGTAGCTGCAGCTGGCCTATGGGTTTCTGTTTCCTCAATACACCCAATACATGTATGTATTATATACATATTAGTATATGTGCTACACAGCCCACATAATAAAATAGATTCATAGATAAAGTTGATATCACTATGCTAGGCTTACAAGTGGATATAACAGAGAACAGTGTGTGTGTGTGTGTGTGTGTGTGTGTATAACATACATACACAATTCAGATATAAAATACTGTTTTGCTTGAATATGAGTGGTATCTGATTTCTAAAAAAATTTTGGTTTTATGTGTATAGATGTTTTGTCTGCATGTATGACTATGTACCACATGCATGCTTGATGCCAGCGGAGATCAGAAGAGGGTGTTGGATCCCCTGCAACTGGAGTTACAGACAGTTGGGGACTGCCAGTTGGGTGCTGGGACTCAAACCAGGGTTGTCTAGAAGAGCAGCTGGTGCTCTCAACCACTGAGCCATCTCTCTAGCTCCAGACTTTTATCTTTACTGTTAGCTACACAAAGAGCAAAGACACAACTTTAATGTCTATCTATTCCTAGCTCACAATGACATGCTTACTGGGTGGTAGTTGATGTTTATCTTTAAGATTAAATATTCAAATATCAAAGACACTATACATATATCCATTTATTCTCAGCTCACAATGACATGCTTGCTTTCAACCTTGTCTTGTAAATCTGTTTCCTTCTGTCAGACACCATGCACATAAATACTTACTTGCACTTCAATTCCTCAGAAGCCAGAGTAAATAGCCGTGTGCCCCGTGGCTCCATCCGTTCCTGTATCTAGTCCAGAAATAACATTGGGAAATGGGTCGCTAATGCACATGTCTGTCTGCTGAAAGATATCCTGTAAGTCACAAGGTGTCAAAAACCTGTGGTCTGATTATTGCTCTGCAAACAGGACAGCACTGGAGACACAGAGGCTGGGTGGAAGGTTAAATTTATCCATGAAGGAAACAGCCAGGCCATGTTTATGAGCTGGTAGGAAACTGTAGAGTGAGCCCATCATCACACTGCTTCGAACTATTGTCCCAGAGCTGTTGCTGAAGAACAATTAGCTGTTTCCTGCCATTTATTTCTAACCTTCATGTGTACAGTTTGAAGTAGGCCATGGGGAGGAATATTTGGTTCTTTGTTTTATTTAGTTATTTATTTATTTTTTTCCAAGACAGGGTTTTTCTATGTAGCCCTGGATGTCCTGGAACTTGCTCTGGAGACCAGGCTGGCCTCAAACTCAGAGATCCATCTGTCTCTGCTTGCCAAGTGCTAGGATTAAAGGCACGTGTCACCATGCCCAGCTGAATGATTTTTAAAATGTATATTTGCTTAAACTTATTCACATAGATGATTATGTTTCAAAATAAGAAAACTGGGCTGAAGACATAGCTAGGCTGGTTGGTAGAGCGCTTGCCCAGCAAACCTAAAAGCCTGGGTCAGTCCCAGCACCATATGAACCTGGTCTGGTGGTTCTCACCTGCAATCCCAGCACCAAGGTGATTCAAGGCCCCGCATATATATAGTCAGCTTGCAGGGCCATGTGGGTCTAAATAAAATTCTCGAAATAAATAAATGAATACATAAATAAACAAAATCATGAAAATACAACCATAGCCCTACTTAAAATGTATTTTCTGTCTGAGGAGATGGCTCGGATCAATAGCACATGTGCTCTTGCAGAAGACCCAAGTTCAGTTCCCAGCACCCATGTAATTCTAAAACTAGAGATCTGATGCCTCTGGCTGACATAGGCCTCTGTAGATCCCTGTAGAGAGCCACACCCAAGCCGGCAGCCTCCATTACAAGATGGCGCCGGCAGCCGGTTTCTTCTCCCCTTAACACGTAGTCTGCGCATGTGCCTAGGGCCAGAGTGCGCTAAGTCTCAGCCCATCTGCGCATGTGCTAGGGCCAAAAACGCCAAGTCACAGCCTATCCCGAGGTGTCTCATGAGGTAATGAGCAAACAGCCAATCAGAGATGAGCATGCCGCTCCAGGGCATATATAAGCAGTGCTTTTGGGGGTGTGGGGGGTCGCCCTCTGGAAGATGTAATAAAGAATGGCTGCAGAAGGATCCTGTGTGTCTGTCCGTGATTTCTTGCTGGCAGGAAATCTGCGCGCACGACAGATCCCCTTACTTACATCCTCTCTCTCTCTCTCCCTCTTAAACATCTGTTTTTGGTCCTGGCTCTCAGCCTCTACTAGGAAATCCTCCCTGGCCTGTGTTTTACAGAAGTACAATGGGGTTCTGGATCCAGTAAATTCGGTGTTCACCCTCATCATATTGAAAAGACGATGTAAGCCTCTCCTTCTGCTTCTTCAGGAACGATGCTTACTTCAGGTGAAGCCATGCAGTGGCAGCACATAATAATACAGAAACGACAGTGGTGCTGAGTTCAAGTCATGACTTGGAATCAAAGTACCTGAGTGGTCAGCTAACCATGCCTCAATCCACTGAGGCTCCACGCTCTTCATTCTGCAATGGAAACACTTCCAGCAGATAATCTAGGATAACTTCCAAGTCTAGGCTCTTTTAAACTAGCTCATGTGTCTAAGAACTGGTATGACTTACGACTCGAGATAGACAGATATTCTAGAAGCCAACATCTGTCAGCACAGCTTTATTTTGTTCTTTTTTTTTTTTTTTTTTTTTTTTTAAACTTACTTAAATTTAAAACACTAGCAGCCAGTACAAGACATGATCAGGAGTAAGGAGTAAGAGACTGGATGAGGGAAACATACCAGTCGTCTTCTTTTCCACCTACAAAAATGGAGCGCTTTCTGTAATGTCTTTTTAAATGCCCAAATGAATTAGCCTGATTCAATGTCGACTAAAATGGCTCAGGAATTTCAAGCAGCTGAGTTTGTGGAGCCCATCAAGTTGTTCTTAACTGAATACAGAGAATGGTCTTATTTGATGTTGGCACCACAGAATTTGGGGAATACATCGGTCTTAGGACTTTGAATTTGCAGTCGGACAACCCCAAGCCTTAGTGTACTCTGAGAAGTCTCAGGCTCAATTTCCTTTTTATGAAGTGGGGGGGGGGGTATGTGCCTCTCCAACCAATTATTATGCAGATGCTTAAAACAAAACAAAACAACACGGAATAACAACACAAAAAACTTACTACCTAACAGGAAGCTAACCCGTAGTCTTGCTTGAGTGTTTGCTGCTGCTATTGGGGGAGGAGCTGAGTCAGGGGAACCAAGAGTTTTAAGCTGCACAACAAGTTTGAGGCAAGCCTAGGCTCTATGAGACCCCACTTCATAAATAAAATAGGTAAATAAATTGCTGGAAGGTGATGAAGGAAAGATCTCAGGGGTTGAAGTAGACCTAAGTAGATATGGCAGCCAAAGTGGGTAAGCCATGGCAACCAGAGGTGAATCCCAGTGAACAAAAGCCAACTATGAAAAGTCAGTGTTTAAGCCAAATGGAGAATATTGACTAAAGAGTTAAGTATGAATTAGCTAATTTTTGTTGCTTAGTTTTTGAAGATAGGAATAATATCATTGTGATTTTGTTTTAAAAAGCTTATGTATGGCAGGAGGTGTGAGTAAAATGATATTTTAGAATAACAAAGCAGATGCATAAGGAAGTCTTCGCAAAATGAGAAACAGCAGAATATTAATTCATAAAGTTATGTGGCAAGTTAATGAGAATTCTACAGTCCTGCCGTCTTCCGTGTCTCTGTTGGAATGTTTTCCCAACAAAAAGAAAACAAGTACCTTTCTTTTTAAAAAGCAAAAAAAGAAGTGAAAAGTAGATAAAAGAAGCTTTCTTTTTCTGGACTACCCCTGCTGTGTGCTCTGCTCTGCCCTGAATCCAGATGATAGAGCACTGTCTAGTCAGAACCATTTGCTCAAGTTCTCCAGTTCCTGGCAGTAATGGGGTGAGATGTCAGGACCTGCATGGCCCCGGGACGTTAGTGAGATTGAAAGCTGGGTTTCAAAATCCTTGCCAAGAGATCAGAAACTTGCAGCAGCCTTTGCAGGAAGCCTAAGACTTCTCTAGAACACTCTCCAGAAAAGCAACTTTCATGTTTCTGAATACCGATGCTCTGAGAGCTGTCAGCCCATGGGGTCGGAATGGCTCCAGCTACTGTCTCAAGTGGACTCTGCTGATAAAATCACCAATGTGAAGCTGGGGAAATGTATGCTTATTATTGGGCATCTTTATATGAACTTGGTTGTGGTTTTATATCTGACCTCTATCTGTGACTTTTTCCATTCTGGTTGAAATCCTCCTTGTTTGCAATGCCTTGCCCTTTGTGATCAACCAGAGTTGGCACTCCCTGTCCTTGAACCAACACCCTGTGCCTAAAGTTGACGTAGTTTAGGAAAGGCCTTAAAAAGATTGTGTGTGTGTGTGTGTGTGTGTGTGTGTGTGTGTGCACGCGCGTGCATTAAGATAGGGTCTCCTATGTCTAAAACTGTTATCAAACTCTTACGTAGCTAAGAATGGTCTTGAATTTATGATCTTCTGCCTTCTGTTGGGATTACAAGTATGCACCACCATGCTCAGTTTACACACTCTACCACTGGAGGTACATCCTCAGTTCTTACAAATTTCTGATTTTGTGGATTTGGTTTTGTCTGGTATATATTTCATCGATTGCTCTTGTCTTCTGTTTGTTACTGTTAACTGGACTTTGGTAGGTAAAACAAACTTGTGCTTGCAGGAGCCATTATAACCATCTCTCTTTCCAAGTATTAGGGCTGATGAGGCTCATAAACAAGATTCATAGTCCTTGTAGCCATAGTCATTCCAAAATGAGTAGGCATAGTATCAAAATCAGTAGTACATCAGTCAACCAACACCAAACAGCCCACCACCATATAATAAATGTGGATTCCAGCCGAGTGGTGGCTCACGCCTTTAATCCCAGCACTTGGGAGGCAGAGGCAGGAGGATTTCTGAGTTCGAGGCCAGCCTGGTCTACAGAGTGAGTTTCAGGACAGCCAAGGCTACACAGAGAAACCCCGTCTCAAAAAAAAAAAAAATGTGGATTCCATCTTACAGAAAGGTGATCTCGAGCAGTCACACTAGTACACCACCTCTCTTCTTGTACTGGAAGCAATTACCCACAAAGACAGCTAAACTTATTACTCTTATTTCAAGACCTTGGGAAGAAAGACTTTGTAAACTCCTTCAGGGCAGAGCTTCGTGCTTGTGATCTACACACACGGGTGCTCACTGCATGTTACTTATTGACCACCAAAAGACTGGATTTTCTGGGTCATCTGGTAGAGAATATTTCACTCTAGTAAGCATTGGCTTTAAAAAGGTTAGTATCTGGGCTGGAGAGATGCTCAGTGCTTTGGATCTTTTGCCACTCTTGCAGTGGATTCAGGTTCAGCTCTCAGCACCTAGGTGGTGGCTTCTAACCATCAATAACTGGGGTTCCCACCCTCTCTTCTGGATAACACAGGCACCAGACACCCATGTGGTACATAGACATACATGTAGGCAAATGCATATACACATATACACAAAATAGCATCTGATACACAGGACATAACAAAATTATTTCTTGGGATGGATAAATGAGAAAAGGCTCTTCATTGAGTCTGAACTATGTATAGCCAGTTAGCATGCTAAATGTGTATGCTTTCAAGTGAGAGAGCGAGCCTTCTCACAGAACGCCATCTCTGGGAGGACCTTCACTTGTGAACTGGTCTGACCTTCAATATACTCTGCCATTTTTTCCCCTCCAAGGTGATTCAAACTACCACATTCAAGAAATCCCACATTAGAAGGAATGTGAACTTCAAACATTGAAATTAGTAGCAGATTTCTTCTACTGTGTGCACTAAAAACAGAATGTTGGTCTTGCTTAATATGGCAAGATAACTAGTGCCAAGTCTGAGGTGTATGTGGCCATTCCAACCCCTAAATAAATTCTAAGACCAAAAGGAAACAAAAAAGCCCCAGAAGAAGGTTTAATTTGTAACAGCCTCTGAAGTCTACACAAGGAAGCCAGTCTCAATCCCCCTACAACCCCACCCTGCAACCCCAACACAGAGGGTCTCACATGGCCCAAACTGGCTTCAAACTTACTAGGTAGCCAAGGATGACCTTGAACTTCTGATCCTCCTGCCTCTACCTCCTGAATGCTGAGATTACAGTGTGATGATACCACACCTGGTTTATGAGGTACTAGGGATTGAACCTAGAACTTCTTCAATGCTGTGCTGGGCAAGCACTTTACCCACTGAGCTACACACCCCTTCCCCAAGTGAAGCCAATTTCTTAAAAGGAGACTACCTAGAGCTATGTTAAGAACTGAAGCAAAACTCACGGGGTAAATATTAGACTTACTGGGTGCCAGCTGTCATTCTCAGAAGTAAGAACGAGAGTAAAGTTTCAGGTTGCATTTAAAGTCACGTTTTACTCAAAGAGACACACAATAAGCAAATAAGACAATGCGTGTATAATATTTCAGGCGGCAGTCAGTATCACAGAGAAAAAGGACACAGTACGGTCATGACTAGGAAGGCCTCGGGAAGTTTAGAGAAGACACAGTCACTGGCCCTCATCAGATTCCCAGTGCAGCGAGATGGCAAAATAGCTGGGTTTGGGTTGTGGAATGGCCTGTATGGGAAGAAAGCAAGAGTTTTATGTCCTTTGCTCTAGTGGACATAAGCTATGTCTGCCATGTAATCTATAGAGAGACCAAGGTTCTAGGACCCCTATTGCCGATAAGAAATCAAGGGAGTTGGAGTAAAGGTTGTCTTCACACTATTAGCTTGTCTGGTCCCCGATTTGCACTTCCTACTTCAGAAATTTGGGGGATGAATAAGTGAATACAATTTGCACCAGGAACTGAATCCAGGGTCTTCCTTGCTAAGCATGTATTCTACCACGGAAGCCACACCCCTAAGATTGCCCTAGGAATCTTGAGACAAAGCCAAGTCCTGGTGCTCCTTTTTGTCCATCCTCTAACTTGAAGCTGTCTCTGTGGTCTGGCCAAGAGCAGGCAAAGTAAGAACATTGTGCAAATAGAATTTTCCACTGTTGCCAGCGGAAGCGGGAGTCTGTTTAGAAAAGGTGATTGGAGGCTGGATGTGGTGGCACATGCCTATAATCTCAAAACCAGAGAGATAAAGGCAAGAAGATTTCTGTGAGTTCTGGGCTATCCCCCAAATCCCAGGACAGTCTGAGTTATATATTAGACCTTGTGTCTTAGTTAAGATTTTACTGCTGTGAACAGACACTATGACCAAGGCAAATTTATAAGGACAGCATGTAATTGGGGCTGGCTTACAGGTTCAAAGGTTCAGTCTACTACCATCAAGTAGGAGTATGGCAGCATACAGGCAGACATTGGCACAGGGAGAGCTGAGAGTTCAACATCTTGTTCCAAAGGCAAACAGGAGAAGAATGGCTCCTATATGGTTAGGAGGAGGATCTCATTGCCCACCCCAACAGTGACATATTTCCTCCAACAAGGACACATCTCTTAATAATGCCATTCCCTGGGCCAAGCATATTCAAACCATCATACCCTGTCTCAACATAATAGTGGAAGAATAGAGAAAAATTTTATCACATTAGTTTATCACAGAGGGTCTGAGGCAGGAAAGGTCTTGGCATGTTCACAAGGAATTGAGGCAGCCATGTGATGGGAGAAGGGTAGCAGATGGTGCAGAAAAGTACACTGCTACAGGAGGTACCAGATTAAACATGGTCCTATCTCAAACACCATAAGGCCTTTGACCTTTATGTTCAACAAAAATACTAGGATTTGATCAAAGGAGTGACATGACATTGTTTCCATCTAGAAAGGTTCACTAGTGGAATCCTGCACTGATCTTAGCAAGGTGAATGATGGCATTGGCATTTTGGCAGAAGAGTAAGCCTTGGACATCTGCAGAGTGAAGGGAGAGTGCAGAGGACTTGCCAATGGGGCAGATGTGAGGCCTATGAATAATCATACAGTTCAATGGAAAAGGGAGTTGAAGCAATCCCAGGAGAGCTAGTGGGGTAGGGAGTGGGGCTGGAATAAATTTGCCATGCCAAGCCAGATAAAGCCTATTAGACAAGCAAGATGAGATTTGAAGAGATCATAGCTTATGCTCTGTGGGGGAGAGGGGTAAATGAGAGAGTATCTCAACTGTAGCTACTTGAAGGCACACATTATACAGGATTATATATAGGCCTTAATTTTGATTAGGCCTTAACTCCAAGGTAATGGGAAACATATTTATAAGCTGGTCTTAGTGTTTATGACTGTGAACCTACTACTACTTGGGAACTGCTACAGGCTCCTGTGTTATTTATAATAATATATCAACCACTCCATATAGTAAGGTTTACAGTAAAGGTAAACAATGAAATTGTTAGATTTTAAAATTTTATTTAATTTTTGGAGTTTTGTTGTTTTTTATTTGTGAGACTGAGTCTCATGATACAACTCCAGTTGACCTGGGACTTACCATGTAGATATCCCTGGCCTTGAGCTCACAGAGATCCATCTGTCTCTGGCTCCTAGTACTGGGATTAAAGGTGTATGCAATTATGCCTAACTCATAAGACTTTTAAAAACAAACTGTTTCCAAAGACTTATACGTGAACATTCACAATAACTTTATTCATCCAAGGCTGTTCCAAATGTGGAACAGCCATGACTACGATAGAGTCATGACAAAGAAATCGTGGTACGCACAAAGGTGGAATACTCAGCCCCTGAAAAGGCACCACTTCCCATGGCTGTCAAAAACATCTGATGGAAAAAAAGAGCACACGGTACATGTGCCTGTGTGACTGCAGTCTAACAGAACTCAGGAACAGCCTGACATGCTCTGTGGCTATAAAAACCACAAAGTCACTGCAACAGAAGAGGGAATATGGAGTAGAAATGGGAACAAGGGAATTTTCTGGAATGATGAAAATGTTCTGACAGTTAACATGGATTATGACACTGTTGAAATGTTATTGAATACTTTGGATGTACTTTTATTGCATACAAATTACATCAAAATACATAAAATATGTGAACCCTGATGAAAATGGTCTATGTTGAAATGCTAGGCTAAAAATAACTTGTCTAAATTAGGAACAAACTCAGTGTTTCCCATCCACCAAAGCAAAAGGGAAGGAAATAATCTAGCTACATAAACTTAACGTATCGAAGGAGGAGAAAACTGGCAGGTCTGATAAGATTATAGTTAAGAGTATTGGGGGAGAAACAAGCACTTTTGTCAGTTGAAGGAACTTTTTTTGGCTCGTGTTGTATCTATCAATCTTCAACACAATACGGGACTATCACACCATTGTTCAATGAAGGCCTTCCTTTGAGGAACCAAGACAGGGATTTAAAACAGGGCTTTTGGAGTACAGCTAGCTGCAGAGAGCATCGAGATCCATCCCTATGGCCTAGGAGTCTCAGATTTCACAGGCTCCCTCCCCTCTCTGGAGGTCTCCAAGTTTGTGATAGGAGTTGAGATTTTGGTAACTAGGGGTTCAAGTTCTAATGTTCTCTGGAATTGATTAAAACTAGGTAACTGAGTTTTAGCTCCTGAACTTGCACTTTGCTAATGACACGTGTTAAGGACTGTTCCAAAAGCTTGCCCTATTTATACTCGAGTGGGAAACCATGCCTCCTTCTACTTACCGGGCCTTAATGGATACCTTTCTCCCTGGCATTTGGAAAGCTCTTCTGGGTCTCTCTCAAGCTCTGCAGCAGACACATACAGAAGATTAAGATGCAGCTGACATTGGACAGCGGGACTCCTCAGTGTTCAAGCTCTTGAAATCACCAGGCTTTGCAACATCAACATCCTTTAGACTGACTGTGGAAGACCGTGATTCCACATCCCACCTTGGTGAACCACGGAGACATCACTTTGTCTGAAACATCTGCAGACAGGTATTCTTAGCAACCCACTGCTGCCAGAGAAAAACCTTAACAGGTCCCCAGTGAACATTTTAATTACAACAAGACTTCAGTTGTTGTGCCATAAACCTGAGGGATGAACAAGAGAAATCCTTGCCAGCTGAGTTGACCCCACAAGATGGGGTTTGTTTGTTCATTTGACGAACACTGAATTGCTTCCCAGCAGAGCCATGATGGGCAATTTTGGAAGGGCACAAGTCTGCTTTACATGATGCCCTACTTTTAAGATTGTTTCCCAGAGTCAGTGGGAAGGTTCCGTGGGTAAAGGTGCATGCATGTTC
Source organism: Montemys delectorum (assembly GCA_019843815.1). Lineage (NCBI taxonomy): Eukaryota > Metazoa > Chordata > Mammalia > Rodentia > Muridae > Montemys > Montemys delectorum. The sequence goes on along the minus strand of JADRCD010198755.1, from coordinate 2,297 downwards.
CCAGGCCTGAAAACCGGAGTTTGATCCCCAGAACCCACACTGTGGAAGGAGAGCACTCCAGCAAGTTGTCCTCTGACCTTAAAACACCTGTAAGTAATCTAAAATTAAAAAAAAAAATTTAATGCCAAAAAATCATTTATAGCGACATCCCTGGCACACTACTCCACTGAGTACAATAGTGCTTTATTTTCTCATTCCATGTTAAGGCCTACTGTGTGCCAAATATCGGAAGCACTGTGGTCAGAAAGCTTTGCTTAGAGTCTAAGGAACACAGAAATAGGAGGTTAGAGGTCAACCAGGGTGGTATCGGTGTATCTGGAGGGTGAAGACTTGACTATCTATGTGTTTCATTTCCACAGCACAAGGATGGGGCAGGGAGAGAAAACTGTCTCAGCCTGGGCTAGCAGCTCAGATTACAATCAAGTCAGAGATGTGGACATGGAAAACAGAAAATGGCAGAAAACACTAGTGGAGGCAGAATTTCAGGACTCAGGAGATGGATTTTCCTACACAAACACAGGACAAACATCACACTTAAGGGGACAACCTACATTTTCAGAAGTAGAGTTAGGAAAATTACTTGGTGTGTGCACAGTGGGGGTTCAAGAAGGAATATTTCATTCAATAAATAAGAGTTATGTGCTAGGCACTTTACTAAGATACTGGAAGTCTGGGAGTGGAGTGCATGTTACAGCATGTGCCTCTCAGGCATGAGGGTCAGCACCAACAAAACAGAAAAAAAGATACTGGCATCTTGGTGTTAATATATTAAAATGTTTATCATACTAAATGCCACAACAGAGAAACATGTGGTGCTAATGACACTCAGAGACAAGATGTTGACCATTGGGCCACAAAGGAAAGAAGGTGAACAAACCTCCAAGGTTGAAGTACATGCTATCCCAAGAGCATGATTTTGTGTAGCAATTTCCTTTGAGACAGAACCACTGTTCTTGGGCAGAAGTTCCTTAAGAAGCAGGATGTTAACAAGGGACATGAAACATCTGGGTGCTCTAAGGGGGCAGGAAACATTCCATCTTGCAGGGAAGCGCTTTAGACTCAAAAGTAAACAACTCACTAGTTTCAGGAAATTCCTGAAACTGATCATATTCACAAGGCTCTTCCCTCTCCAAACATCTGCAAACATTTAGGGTTGCTACTGAATATTCCCAGAGCAGCCACGCAACCTTAAAGGGATAAAGACCAGGTGAGCAGGCTGGAAGAGGCTCAGACTAACTAAGCCACCTGGAAAGGTTACTCTCCAACTTCTAAGACACCTGTAAGCTACGCAGGGTTACAGGTTCCCAGAATGGGCTTTGGTGACACAGCTGTCTTGGAGTCATTTCTGCTCCTGTTAAAAAACCTCTCACCCATATTCTTGTAAGAAACCCTAGTAGAACTTACTGGTTTAACAAGTAGAGCTTTGGTGGTGTCTTTACTTTGGTCTATTGTCAATTTCCTATCTGCAGTGAGTAGACATTTGTTTCTATCTCCCCAGGAAGAATGCCACCCAACAGGAAGGGAACAGATGGGAAATGGCTACAGGAGAGAAGAACATTTACCAAGAAACCATAAGGCACCTTGTAGCAGGGTGGGTGCTCGGGGCAAAGGAGAGTTTGATATGTGGCTAGAGTACGGGTTGGGGCTGGATTGTGCTGGCTTTCACTATAGGAACCAGAGGCTAAGACAATGCTTTAAAAAAGGGCAGGTACAATGTTAGCAATGTTAAATTCATGATTTGAAGATTACTTTGTCCAACAACAACAACAAGAAGAAAGGATTATAATAGCATGTGTGTTGAAGTGGATTGAGCCACAGCGGCAGAAGCTTGAGAAGTTCTTTGGAGACAGAGGATTTGGTTTGACTATCTGAGGATGAATTTTCAGGTTTGGCCTTTTTAAAGATTAAATTTACGTGGATATGGCTATTTGGCCTGCATGTATGTCTGTGTAGCAAGTATATGCAGTGCCCCAGACCAGAAGAGGGTATTGGATCCCCTGGAAGTATGGTTCCCACAATGGTTTAGACCGCTGTGACCCACGATGTGGGTGCTGGGACCTGACACAGGGCCTCTGCAAGGGCACAGGCATGCTCACCTGCTAAGCCAGCTCTCCAGCCCCTAGCCTGGCTTTCGTAAACAAGTTTCCAGTTTGACGGTAGGATGCCACTATGTCATCTAAAAGTTATATCACAAGTAAGCTGTTAACAGCCTCGTTTGACATGTGGGGCTTGGCAGGGGAGTGAGATTGGTGAACACACAGTAGCATTCATCCTTAGTATTTCTGAACTTTTTTTTT
>JADRCD010198754.1:25838-40899 GCA_019843815.1 Montemys delectorum | reverse complement strand
CACACACACACAGGCAGGCCTTCCCAGAAGCCTCTCCTAGAATCCCAGGTGATTCTAGGTCCTATCAAGTTGAGGATCAACACTATCACAGCTGAGCATAAACGCTAAGGAGGAAACCTATGCCTGCTCATCGACTTTCTTCTGTGATTCCTGGTGAGATATCCGTTGTCAGTGTTATTGTTGTTTGCCTTGAGATAACGAGGAAAGTGACTTTCCTCTTCCAGGTCGCTTATAGTGTTTGTTTTTCCTCTTTACTTTTGGGCAGTTTTACTATGACACAAAGTTTTTTATACTTACTCTATTTCCAATCCATGGGAACAAGGTGGATTCTAATATCAGTTTTGGGAAATACCCATTGTCTTCTTCTCATAGTTTATTTCTCTCTGTTTCCTCTTTCCTTTCATCCTGGGGCTATAGGCACATGCAGTTACATCGTTCTACTGAATGTCAGGTACCTCATATACTCATTTCCATGCTTTGCATCTTTAAAAAAGAAATATAGAGTTCAGTCTGACCTACTCATATTTCTCCATACATTTTTTAGTAAAATGCAAAATCATTTTTTAAGTGTGTGTGTGTGCATGTGTGTGTGTGTGTGTGTGTGTGTGAGCAGATGCCCTCAAAGTCCAGAAGAAGATGCTGATTTACTTTAGAATTACAGTTAGTTACAAGTGGTTGTGAGCTGCCCCATAATGGCTGCTAGAAACCAAATTTGGATCCTCTGCAGAAACAGTATATGCTCTTAGACACTGACCATCTTTCCTGCTCCTGCAATTGATTTTTAATTTTTTCTTTTTAAACATATTGTTTTTATGAACTCACTGAGAATTTTGTACAATGCATTTTGATAAAATTCACCCCCAGTTCCTCTCCCTAATTATTTTCAGAAGTTACCCACACCTCCCTACCCACTCACAAACCTGTGTCTGTTTTTTTCTTTTTAAATAACCCACTGAGTCTGTTTTGCATTGCCCAGATACTCATGGGGGTGAGACTATCCAGTGGAGCACAATTGACATACCAGGGACCGCACCCTTAAGGAAAGCTGACTCTCCCTCCCCCGGCAGCCATCAATGTCAACCCTGGGTTGATTTCTTTTTTCTTTTTTTTTTTTTGGTAACAGATTGATTTTGTTAGAGCAGTTTTGGGTTGCTGCCTTGACAGAATACCTAACAGAAATAATTCAAGGAGGAAGGAATTATTCTGGCTCCTGGTTTAAGGAACACAGGCTATCAAATGGCAGCAGGGGCTGTTTGGAGGGCAGTCGGAATGTGAGGCAGCTGTTAAATCACATTAGCAGTCAAAAACCAGAGAGCTCAGGCTAGAAAGGAGCCGGCCAAGAACCCATAAGGTCTGCCCCACAATGACCCACTTCCCCTAGCTAGGCCCCATGTCCCAAATAGCTTGCAGCCTTCTAAAGCCACACCGCCATCTGTGCGAGTGTTGAAATACATAAGCCTGTGAGGGACATTCCACATTCAAGTCATAGTGCAGGTTCACAGATTAAAAAATAGAACAAAGTTTCCATACTGACTTGCATGTTTTCCAAATGTCTTCTCACAGTCTGTAGCCTGTTGTTCTAGTCTCTGAATTTGGGTCTTTTGTCTTTGGTGAGACAGATATCTAATTTTAGTGAGGTGCAGTTTATCAGTTCCTTCCACAGATCAAACCTTTTGTGTTACACATAAAAGTTTATTAGCCAGTACAACACAAAGAACCTTTCTCTACTTAGAGCAGTGCTAAATACTATTAAAACAAAACAAAACACAACACAACGCTATCCGTGCTAATGAAACAGTCTTTAAGTACTCTTTGTGATGTCCTTTTTCTCATAATCAAACATGCAGAAGAATGGCCCAATTTGATTCCCTAATTAGCAGCCTTTGACTCTCTCTTGCTGCCTTAGTTGCAACAGAACTGTCAAGGCAAATAGTCAACTACCCTTATGCCATCGCCAATCACTGAAAAGAGTTAGTTCACAGACACCCTGTGAAAACTAAACAAGATTGCCAAAGTTGATTGCCCAACTACTGAAGAGTATAGCTTCAGCCAGTGCTGTCTGAAACCGTTCACGCCGGCATAGTTTGCTATCACAAGCTTCCATAAACTCTATCTATATAACCCTGCTACCATTTCCACATGAGCCAGAAGGAAAAACACCACACTGGCGTAGGAAAGAAACTGCACTGACTGGTGGTAAAGAGACAAGGCTGTGATCGATCCAAAAACAGGTCTCAGTGGTGTGATTGGTGCTAAAAGGCAAGCAAGGCTGTATTGGCTCAAAACAAACGGCAGTTTCCGCCTTACTGCCTCTTCTCAGGTTGTACTCTCTGGCTTCCCCCGGCTCACTAAGTCTACCAGCCTCGATACATTGTACTGTGTTGCCTTCCCTGGTATGGCAACATTAGGCCAAGTAAAAGGGCTCTCTCCAGTGGTCTTTCCTTTTAGGAGTGAGGCTGAGCAACCGAAAAAGCAGAGCTGCCGGCATGGCAAAGGCATCCGAAAGGCAGTGGCAGCAACAGCTGAGCACATTGGCAGGCTGGGCAGTGAGGGAGACAAGGCAGCTGCTTGACAGCTGAAGAATCGGATGAACAGTCTGAGAGCTGCTAGGGTGGGACATGAAGGGCTGAAGAAGAGAGGCAATGTTAGTGAGGTGCAGTTTATCCGTTCCTTCCACAGATCAGACCTTTGGTGTTACACATAAAAGTTTATTAGCAAGTACAACCCAAAGGACCTTTCCCTCTTTGGAGCAGTGCTAAATACTATTAAAATAAAACAAAACAGAACAAAACACAATGCTATCCGTGTTAATGAAACAGTCTTTAAGTACTCTTTGTGATGTCGTGGGCAGCTGAGACCAAAGAAGAAGAAAAGGGCATAAGGTGTCAGAAAAGAAAAACTGCAGGCCCCGTTTGCCAGAGGAATTCCAGAGAACTGTCAGATCGTTAGGACCAAGGGTCTCAGAGGCCCCGGGGCTAGCACGTAACACTGGTCAGAGTGTGGGGTTCAGGAATCCCAACTTCCTTGGCCTACACAAGATTTGTGACACTGGCGGCTGTCAAGAGCTGAGAAATCCTTATACTCCTGCTGCCCACAAACTTCAACCCTAATTACAAGCAAGGGCTGAAAAATCCCAGCTTTCTAGGCTTACACAAGAGCTGTAGCACGTACAGGGCTTAGAGTCCCAATATTCAAGGCATGCATGAAGACTGTAACACTAGAAGGTACCACCTGCTGTTGCTCCCACCTGCTTACTGCCATCACTCACTGCTGCAAAACACCAAGGGAAACAAAGGGGCCCAGAACTTGAAGGTTGTCTCCTTGGCTACACATTATTTCTGTATAAACAGAACAAAAGGACTCCAGCCAACTGATTCAACACCATGACCAGATAGATTTTCCTCAGTGTTACATTTTAGGCGCTTTGTAGTTTCCTACTCTATACTTAAATCTATAATCTATTTTCAGCTGAGTCTTGTGAAAGGAGTAAAATATGTTTAGAGTTCTTTGAGGGTGTGCATATGTGAGTCTTGTGATGGGCCATTGTTCCAGAGTGGTCTGTTGAAAGACTAGACTTCCCCCATTAAACAACCATTTCTCCTCCTTCAACTACTGCTTGACTTACATGTGTAGACCTATTTCTGGCCCACTGATCTGGCTTTTTTTCGGGTTTTTTTTTTCCTGTTTCTTCATTTGTTTCTTTCTTTCTAAAGATTTATTTGTTTTATGTATAGAAGTACACTGTCCCTGTCTTCAGACACACCAGAAGGGGGCGTCGGATCCCATTATAGATGGTTGGGAGCCACCATGTGGTTTCTGGGAATTGAACTCAGGACCTCTGGAAGAGTAATCAGTGCTCTGAACCGCTGAGCCACCTCTCCAGCCCTTTCTTGCTGTTTCTAAGACCACACTGTCTTGATTATTCCAGATTCATTTGTTAATATCTACCATGAGACTCATGGCTAATATCAAAGTCTTGCATAATCCTACTTTGCCTAGAGGTAACTTTGCTTCAGATCATACATAATGATATGTTTTCTTTAGCCAGATGATATTTGTTTTCAAACATTCAACCAGCTGTCTGAAGTAAAGTATTCTTGGTTGTAGCATATAATTCCTTTCATACTGTTGGATTAATTTTGCAGATGTTTTATGAAAGATTCTTACATCTATGCTTATGATATTTGGCTATCATAGCCTCTCCTGAAGTTCCTGTCTAGGTTAGGTATTGTAGTAATGTTCGTATCATAGATGGTATTTCATGTTTCTTTCTGAAATGTTCAGTGGAACAACTGAGGAATCCAGCTGAGAATGGTACTTTCTAACTGACTACTCAAACAGTTTCAACAGATGCATCTCAGGCTGGTGAGATGGCTCAGCGGGTAAGAGCACCAACTGCTCTGCCAAAGGTCCTGAGTTCAAATCCCAGCAAGCACATGGTGCCTCACAACCACCCATAATGAGGTCTGATGCCCTCTTCTGGTGTGTCTGAAGACAGCTACAGTGTACTTATAATAATAAATAAATCTTTGGGCCTGAACGAGTAGGGCTGACTGGAGTGAGTGGGGCCATCTGGAGCAAGCACGGTTGGCCGGAGGGAGCAGAGGTCCTAAAGTCAATTCCCAACCCAGATCAAGGCTCACAACTATCTGTACAGCTACAGTGTTTACTCATATACATGAAATAAATAAATAAGTCTTTTAAAAAATAGATGCATCTCTACTGAGATTGTGCACTTATCTTTATGTAAGATTTACATCGAATCTCTCCAGAAATCTATATTTCATTTGTGTCTTTAAATTTGTGGACGTTGAGCCCATAGTATTTCTTATTATCCCTTTAATGTCTATGAGATCAGAGTCCATAATATTTTCTATTATCTTTTCAATGCAGTAATGGTTCCAGTTTTGATGTTAATAATATTTGTCTTTGCTGTTTTGTTTTAGCTAATCTGGATAAAGTCTATCACATTTATTGATCTCTTCAAAGAATCAACTTTTTACTATTCTCTATTTCATTGATTTATTGATATTTCTTTTTCTTTTCTTATGTTCACTTTGCATTTAATTTTCTTCTTTTACTAGTTTTCTAAGGTGATCACTTGGGTTGTAGATTAGGCCTGCCTTCTCCTCCAGTTTATGCATTCAATGCTATAAATCCCTCTCAAAGCACTTTTACTATACTGATGAATTATCTTGAGATGGAGTGTCATTTTCTATGAGCTGAAGTACTTTTTAGTATTTCTTGGGAATTTTCTTTTGACATTTAGAAATGCGTTTTATGATTATTCAGAGTTTGGGATATAATCTAGCTATCTTTTAGTTACTGATTTCTAGTTAAATCCCACTATAATTTTTTTTTTAGATTTATTTATTATTATACATAAGTACACTGTAGCTGTCTTTAGACACACCAGAAGAAGGCATCAGATCTTGTGATGGGTAGTTGCGAGCTACCATGTGGTTGCTGGGATTTGAACTCAGGACCTTCAGAAGAGCAGTCAGTGCTCTTACCCGCTGAGCCATCTCACCAGCACCAATCCCACTGTAATTTAAGAACATATCTTGTATAATATCTATTCTTTCAAATTTATTGAGATATGTTTTATGGCCCGAAACATGCCTTGTGTTAATGAATGTTCCATATAAACATGTGAAGAAGTTACATTTTATGATTATTGTGTGAAGTATTTTACAGATTTTATTAAATCCAATGCTTAATGGTACTTTGCAATTCAAGAATGTCTTTATCATATTTACATCTCTTGGATTTATCCATTCCTGGCATAAGAGTACTAAGAGTCTATATGTGACGGTTGCCTTACCTCTTTCTTTCTACAGGTTAATCAATTTTTAGTTTGTGCATTTTGATGAGGGATGCATATCAATAAGCCTTGCTATTTTCTTGGGGAACTGTCCTTCCAACTTTATGAGAAGTTATTTGGCCGGGTGGTGGCGGTGCGCACCTTTAATCCCAGCACTTGGGAGGCAGAGGCAGGCAGATTTCTGAGTTTGAGGCCAGCCTGGTCTACAGAGTGAATTCCAGGACAGCCAGGGCTACACAGAGAAACCCTGTCTTGAAAAAAAAAAAATCAAATCAAATCAAATCAAACCAAACAAACAAACAAACAAACAAAAACAGAGAAGTTATTTGTTGCTGCTATGTTGTGTCCCACCTCTTACCCTCTGTGAATTTTTTTTAGGTTTTTGATTTGGGGAAAATAAACATAGTGTGAAATACATTAATCACTTCCAAATGTGTGGTTCAGTGCTGTTTAGTACACTAGACCTGAACTTTCTGCTGTGTACCACTGCCCCAGCATCATAAGCTTGAAAAGTCTAAAATTGTACCACCGTAAGCCAGACACCATCTGGGTGTGTGTTATGCAGTATGAGCTTTCAGAATAATCATTGCTATTATTTTACTCTAAAAGCTAATATTATGATTTCCCTTGCAGCTCTGTGCACATACGTATAACTTACTAAACTAATGAATGTCCAAATGATTAGTTTATGTGAAATTATTACATTTGTCAATGCACACAACTCCTTTCCTCTCACAAGACGGAAATTTTGTGTCATTAGATAGTACCTTTCCTTCCCTCGAGCCCCTAGAAATCAGTCTTGTACCTTATGTGCCTGTATCTGTTTCATTGCTTCAAGTTCCTCCAGGAAGCTCTTTTCATGACAGATACTTTTCACCTAGCATAAGAGCTTCAATGTTCTTCCATGTTGTAACATACACTAGAGTTTCTAATTTTTTTTTGTCTGCGTGTGGTATAGGAGATATGTGTGTGTGTATATGTGTTATTTACATGCAGTAATGTATGCACATGTCCTCGGGTATGTACATATGGATAATAGCTGTCATTGTTACATTTTTTTCTTCAATTGCTCAACTCTTCTCTGTCTTAATTTTTATTTATATTTATTTATTATTATTTATTTATTTTTAGTTTTTCAAGACAGTTTCTCTGGGTATTCTTGGCTGTCCTGGAACTTGTTCTGTAGCCCCAGCTGGCTTAGAACTCACAGAGATCCTCCTGCTTCTGTGACCCGAGTGCTGGGATTAAAGACATGTGCTGCCATCATCACCATCACCTAGCTATTAACTTTTGAGACAAGAGTCTCACTGAACTTGGAGCTAGGTTGGCTCATCAGTGAGCTCCAGGGATCCACCTGCTTTCCACCTCCTCCCCAAGCACTGAGATTAGAGGGACATATTGCCTCACCCAATGTTTTACATGGATGCCAGGGACAAACTCCAATCTTTGTGCTTGCATGGCAGACATTTTACTGACTGATCAGTTTCCTCAACCCTTCTATTCTTCCTAAGGCTGACTGATATGTGAAGTCCTGCTTCCAGTGCTTTCTAATTTCTTTCTATACGGTGTATAGCATCCTCTCCCCCTTCCTCGTTTGCTTTCTATTTCTGTGATAAGCACTGACCAAACACAAGTTGGGGAAGAGAGGGTTTATTTCATTTATAGAACCCAGTCACAGTCCATCGCGGAGGAAGTCAAGGGTAGGGCTGGGGAGATGGTTCAGTGGTTAATATCACTGGCTGCTCTTCCAGAGGAACTGGTTCAATTCCCAGAACCCACCTCAGGCAGATCACTGGAAATCTGACACTCCCTCTGGTCTCTGACATGCATATATTCACATATCTATATGTAATTAAAGGTTAAAAAAAAATCTTCAAAAAAAAAAAATGGCTCTGTGCCTATGAAAGGAAGTAAGGGAAGCTCAAGTCAGAAACTTGGAGGCAGGGAGTGAAGCAGAGGCCATGGAGCAGTCCTCCTTCCTGGCTCATTCTCATGGTTTGCTCAATTTTCTTAAACAATCCAGACCATCTGCCCAGAGGTAGTATTTCCCACAGTGAGCTTAGCCCTCTCACATCACACATTAATCAAGAAAATGCCCCCACAGACTTGCTTACAGGCCAATTTGATGGAGGCATTTTCTCAGTTGAGGTTCCCTATTCCCATAGGACGCTCGCTTGTGTCAAGTTGACAAAAAACTAACCAGCACCCTCTCAAGTTTCCTGCATTACTGTGTTCAGTTTAATTTTTTTTGTAATGAAATGTTTACATTCAATATATACATTGGGCTTGTGGAAAATGTGCAGAAATGAGAGGTTTGTGAGCACAGTTGTTTCTCACTATCCACAGGATATTGTTTCCAGGAGGTCTGTGGATGCTCAAGAGCCTTAGATGAAAACCCATGGCATTTGCATAGAATCTTGGTACCTTCCTACATAGTTTAAGTATATCTAATGTCTAAAACAATGTCTACACATCATTTTATTAAAGGATTCAGCACATTGTACTCCATACCCAGCAGGTTAGAGCAGCTTCATGGGAACTTTCTGGAATTTCCCCCTAATATTTAAAAGTTTTCACTTTTAATTGAAAATAGAGTTATTTTTGTATGATATATTCAAATCACAGCTTCCCATCTCTCATCTCCTCTCAAAACCTCCCCACCTATCCACCCTGCCAATTCCACACATTCTTTTTTTCTGTCTCTTAAGAAAACAAACAGGCAAATAAAAAAAGACAAGCAAGAATAAAATGAAATGAACAAACTAACAAGTAAGAAAGAAAGACCACAAGAAATGCATACACACATGCACACACACAGACTCAGAAGACACATACATACACACATACCACACTCACCTACCTTAAAAACACAAAATCAGAAGCCATAATATACAAGCAAAAAGACCAGTAAGACTTACAAAGCAGTATTAGACAAAAAAAACCCAACCCAAACCAAACCAAAATCAAAAAGAAAGAACTAACAAACAAAAGAATGAATAGAGAAACAAAGAAAGATCACAAAAAATGCATACTCATACACACACACACACTCACACACATACCACACACACCGTACACACACCTTACCTTAAAAATACAAAATCAGAAGCCATAACATACAAGCAAAAGACCAGTAAGGCCTTTTTAAAAATGTCCAAAACAAAGCAATGAGACGAAAAAAAAAAAGAGTATGCATTAAAAAAAAAAACCTCCAAATTTTTATTTGCCATCTGCTGTTAGGCATGGGGCCTGCCCTGAAGTGTGTGTTTCATATACTCAGTGAGACTCCTTTGGAGAAACTAATTTTTCCTTTGCAAGCAATTTTTAAGTGGAGATAGATCTTTGGCCAGAGATGGAAGCCACTTCTCCATCTCAGTTCTGGTGTCTTGTCTGGTTTGGATCTGTGCAGGCCCTGTGCGTGCTGCCGCAGTCTCCGTCAGTTCATGTGTGTATCAGTCCTGTTTTGTCTGGAAGACACTGTTCCTTTGGTATAGTTCAACCCCCCTGGCTCATACAATCTTTTTGCCTCCGCTGCCATATAGTTCCCTGAGCCCCGGGGGCAGGAATTTGATGAATACCTCCCTTTTAGGACTGAGCAGTCTCTTATTCTCTTCACACTGTCCCATTATGGGTCTGTGCATTAGTTCCCATCTACTACAGGAGGAGGCTTCTCTGATGATGGCTGAGCAAGACAGTGATCTATGAGTAGTGCAGAATGTCATTAAGAGTCGTTTTATTGCTCCGTTCCTATAGCCGAACAGTAGTACTCAGTTTTCCCCTAAGTCTGTGGTCTCAGATTCTTGGCCACCCAAGCAGTGTCAAAAGTGGGTTCTATCTTGTGGAGAGTGAATTTTTCCTAGTATTTTGATTTGAGGTTGTTGGAACCCAACCTAAAATCAAACCTCAGATACAGAGGGTCAACTGTATTCATGTGCTCAACTGAAGAAATTGGCTGAGGGGAAACGCAGGAACATTAAGTGAACACTGCACAGCTCATTCAAATAAAGTCCTGTATTTATGCAGGAGGGGAGAGAGAAACACTACTCCATTTTTTGAATTCTGCTTTAAAGACCCAAATTGCAATATATATACATGTGTGTGTGTATGTGTGTGTGTGTGTATAGATATAGATATATTATAGGTACTGTTGCTGTTTTGCAGATAGAAACTGCAGATATCAGTAGCCCTATGCATTGGCATAAAGGGAAAGGTCGCAGTTCATTTATGCACTCATACATTTAGCAAATGCTTATATCTCAGTGTACCTTGTACCCACTCTGAGGATATCTGACCAGTCACAGTCTATTTCCTCTTGGAATGGTTTCTTGTGGTGAAGATAGAGATATGCCTAGTCTTTGCACCATTTCATGATAACTACATATACAGATGAAAGTAGAAGATGCAATCAGCCTTGAAGAGGATCAATAATGCCTGTTGCTAAGCAACTCTATACTAGAGGGTTAGTTAGACAGACAGGGACTCGTGGTGTCTTGCTTTTTTTTTTTTTTTTTTTTGGCTTAGGGAATAAGGACTGATAACATTTGTCAGTGTTAAAAAGCACAGCCTTTTTGGAACAGTACAAATGGTTTGTTATTTCAGCATGCAGCTTGGGGCTATTTAACTGGGATGCACCCTCCTGCCCCAGGTGGGGAAGGGGTAGTAGCTAGGCCTTGTCTTAGTTTCTTAATGCTCCTTAGTGGTCATAAGGATTTGGTATGTGCATGTGTAATGGCCACATGCGCCCTCCTGGGATAAGGGTGTGTAGCCTTCAGTATACCTCAAGAATTTCAGGCTTCTCAGGCTGGAGACCCACTCCCAAGAAGAAGAGGCATATTTGGCAGAGTTTGACCAAGAAAGCTGACTCTGGCCTTCCAGGGACTAGCTTGAGTTTTATAATAAAGTTTTCTACCTTTCTATTTTCTTCATGACACTCGGCTTCTTCAATAAGCCAACTTAATAACATCAGCAAAGGGCAATGACTGCGAGGCATATATGTGAGGAGAAAGGGCTGGTGGGGTTCGGACAGCAGGGGAGGAGGTCACACAGGCTCTGTCACCAGCAGAAAGGCCGGAGGCTCTCAAGATAGAGGCTTGCTCTGGCTCCTGCCCCCTCCCCCCCAACTCCCCCCTGCTGCACAAATGTGATTAGGGCTCTGCAGAGCACACTGAAATCAGGTTAGCGGCACAGAGTGATGCTGAGCCGGGGTAATCAGAGCCCGGAGCAGAGCAGGTGCTAGCTTTAATATGGCTTCCGAGAATTAGGACAAGCTGACTCGTAGCTCCACGGCACGTGGAAAGGCCATTAGAACACTGCCCGTGCAGCCCACCTCACCATCTTCCCTCCTGCCTGTCCACAGCACTGCTCCATAGCTAGAAAGGACTGGGCCCTCTGGCAAGCACTCAGGACCAGGATGCTGCCCTCCAAAGGCGTAGCCATTGGCATCACTGTTAACCTGTCCCTGCCTGTGTGCTCTTGGACAATTACCTATTCTGGCACCTTCCTTAAGTTAAGGATGAAGCAGGGATTGTGAGCCTATCTAAGGTCACGGTGATGAGTTCCCCAGAAGCAGTCGGCAAACAGCCTTACACCAACAAAGCACGAAAACCAGCCACTCATTTTTAGTCTCCATCAAAAGGCTCCGTGCAGAACGAGGCAGAAAGCTATTGTTTATGCACAGTTGTTTCAAGCTCATTACAAAGAAATCAATAATTGCCTGCAAATTTAAGAATGAACGTTTATGTTTGACCACAAGCTCATCTCAGGCGATAAGCAGTAATCATATTTGGCAGAAACCCTCCTCTAAACTCCGTGCACTCAGTAATAGATAACAGCTGATTTTAACAAGCAAATGTTTAATATGTATGAATTTAACAGCAGAAATTGTTGTTCTTAGGCCAATTAGTGTTTAGAGGAGAGAATGAAATGGAGCAAAGCAATTGCTGCCCTGCAGATATATCCTTTCTAAGATACACAAAACGGAGAGAGTAATCCAGTATTAGCATCTCCGGCCAAACTGTTTCCACCGAGACTGCATCACTTTACCCCGAATAACACAAAGAGTTTTAAGTGTCATATGATGAATCAACCCAGCTGGCCAGGTAGGTACCTAAAGCAATGCATTTTAATATTCAGTTAAATATCAGGATTTAATTACAGTTACCAGAGAAAAACCTCCGAGGCTCTGAGGCCCACGGCATGACTCATTGCGTGCAAATGAGGCAAGTGTGGAAAATGTTGAGTGCATGAAGTGAAGAAACTGGGCTGAGATGCAGGGGAATCTGAGGCCTGATTGCCTGAAAGCCCACTGGTACTTCTGGTACCAGGATTACCTTGGTATGCCTCCCAAGGTAATACAATTGAGCTTCACATCTAAGGCTTTTATAGCCTCCTCCCTCTCTCTCTCTCTCTCTCTCTCTCTCTCACACACACACACACACACACACACACACATATTTGTTTTTTGTTTGAGACAGGGCCTCCTTTTTTTGAAAATATATTACATTTATTTAGTGTGCCCTGGAAATCAAACCCAGGTCATCAGGCTGGTGGCAAGAAGCTTTCTGCGCTGGGCCTTCTTGCCTGCCCTGAGCTGCCCTTCCTACACAGTCTAAACTGACATAGTCCAAATCTAAGGTCCAGCTGCCTCCACTCCTGAGATCAAGAAGGGCAGGCCTGCTGGCCCATGTCACCTCTCCTTGTCCTCACTGTCTACTTTTCTGATATTCTGACATCATTGGGCAAAGATGTCCCAAGAGGGCTTACTGGCAAGACTAAGTGGCAAATTGACCACTCATATGCGTCTGTGAGGTTCTCACATCAGGGGGCTGTCTCCCTGTCAAATTTGTCTCTGACCCAGCTAGGTACCAAATCATTACAGGCAGTCTAAGCCACTAAAATTACCCAAAGGAGCCTCTTTGCTGTGCCTGTAGCTTCCCATGAGCACCAAGAGAAAGGCTCCTGCTCACAGTTGTGTGCTTACCTTGACAGGTCCTAGAGTTTCTTCTTAGGCCCCCATGGTGTAACTGATGGCATGTCATGATCCTCTTCTTGGGTCCTGTGAATTCAGTGGATGACTTTGTGATCTGCTGGGACGTCATACCTGCAAAATCACAAAGCCTGTATGTATGTATGTATGTATGTATGTATGTATGTATGCATGTATGTATGTATTTACTTATTTATTTACTAAGAGAGGGTTGGGGGAGCCTTCCCTATGTAGCCCTGGCTGTCCTGGAACTCTCTCTGTACTCACAAAGATCCACCTGCCTCTGCTTTCCCAGCACGCTAGGATTTAGACGTGTACTGCCCACCATCTTATAATTTACTTAATAATTTGTATTTGCATTAGTGGTTTAGTCTGCAGGCATGTCTGTATAAGGGTGTCAGATCCTCTGGATCTGGAGTTATAGACAGTTGTGAGCTGCTATGTGGGTCCTGGGGATTGAACCTGGGTCTTCTGGAAGAACAGCCAGTCCTCTTAACCACTGAGCTACCTCTCCAGCCATGCTTCATGCCTCTGCTGAGTCTGAGGACAGTCTTGTGAGGAGAAGACCTTCATGGACATACGTGGGCATTACAGAGGAATTGTCAGAGCCCTGCCAGCACTTGCTTTGCCACCAATTGATGATTATAGAAAAACTCAGGTCCCTAATAAAAGCACTGCCTATGAGACATAGTGCCAAGCACCTCCCACAAACACAGGCTTCTAGGTAAGCAGCAAGACTCCAGCAGCCAGGTGAGATCCCCACAGATGCCAGGTTACCTGGAAAGAGAGCTTTTATCTCATTGGGAGGTAGGTTTGGCTTCCAGGGGCAAACTATAGGTCGTCATCTGTAAGAGGAAGCCAGAAAGGCCTTGAAGATAACCATGTGTGAATTTGGGTCCTGCAGTGTAGTCAACATTATTGGAGAGGGGGACTTGACACAAGGGTAAAAACGTTGTTCAAAGAATATTGTGTAACACTGCTTCTGGGGAGACTTGAACAATCATACACCCTTGGCATTTGACATGCACTTGACACAAGGGTACATGAAATTACATGTTTCCATCAAGCCTGAGGAGAAAATTTACTATCCTAACAACACGAGATCAACATGATCTCTATGAACCAGACCGACCCTTGGTTTTTCATAAACAAGATTTTTTTTCTAATCACCTGGTGAGTGTCAGTTCAGCAAATACATTTCAGCAACAGCTCCATGTCTAACATAGTACAAATTACTGAGTAAGAACATTGAAGCACACTCCTGAGCAATGTTCTGGTGTGTCTTAACTGACCCTAGTGGTGGCTCTCCGAGAACCTACTCATACTTCCACATATCCTATGTGGCCTCAGTGCATGTCCTCTTTGATATGCTTGCTCTGTATTTTACACACATACACCACCACCACCACCAAACTAGGGTGAAATGTCTAAATTCTTTATTCTATGGGAACTATGTTCTTAGCGCTGACAGATACAACTGATAAAGTAGTATACAGGAATAACTATTCATTGTGACTAAATTTCCTCTTTTTTACCCAAAGCACCATACCCTGAAAACCTTTTGTAAGTCAAGTGCGGGTGACCATCCATGAAAACCAGCAGTTTCTAGCCTCACAGCTCAGAGCTCAGATTTGTGTATATTTATGGTGTGTGTGTATGTGTGTAAATATTTCTGGGGAGACTTGAACAAGCATCTACTCACCCTAGATTGGGAATGTGTGACAGATCAAATCAAGAACACTATCAAAGTCCAATATAGTGAACCCATGTGTTTTACTGAGTAAGTATACTACTTACAAAAGTATGGGTAAAGGGTTGGTTACAAGAACATAGATGACTCAAGGCAATTGTATCCCCAAAGCCTCCCAGCTTAAATGGCAGCTGCAATCCTGACGCATAGGCAAAGCAACAGGCGGGAGTGTCCTTCTCAGGTAGGTCTATTTGTCTCAGCCTCTTCCAGGCAGCTCATCTCCTCTGAGAGTTCTCTTAGAAGTCCTTCCTGTTTATATATGCTTGGGGATGGAGGAGCCTCCTGAATCTGGCCAGTTTTAAGGACTTCCTGAAGCAATTGAGTTGTTTACTTCCTGAGCTTAAAGAGCTTGTCTGCAGGATGAAATGTTTGACTTCTCCTTAGAACTTCCTGTGTCCTTAGGAGCATCCCTCCAAGATGGATAGTTTTATCTTGGAGAAAATTGCTGCACAGCAGTGTGTGTGTGTGTGTGTGTGTGTGTGTGTGTGTGTGTGTGTGTGTG
>JADRCD010198754.1:0-25828 GCA_019843815.1 Montemys delectorum | reverse complement strand
GTGTGTGTGTGTGTGTGTGTGTGTGTGTGTGTGTGTGTGTGTGTGTGAATGTGGTATATGTCCACATGTACATGTTCATAGCATATCCATACATGTGTGTATGGAGACCACAGGAAGACATTGGTGTCTGTATTGTGTTTTCTACTATACATGTTTTTAAAAATCACACACACACACACACACACACACACATACACACACACACATTATGGGTATGAGTGTTCTGCTTGCATTTGTGTATGTGTACCATGTATGTGCCTGGTACCCACGCTGGTGAGAAAGAAGCACTGGCTTCCCTGAAATTGGAGTTATTGACAGTTATGAGCACCCATGTGAACTCTGGGAACCAAGCCTAGGTTTTCCACAATAGTCAGTGAGTGCTCTTCACTGCTAAGCCATCTCTCCAGCCCTTCTGTTACTCTTTTAGGCAGGGTCTCTCACTGAACCTGAAGCTCACTGTTTTGGCTAAGCCAATTGACCAGAAAGTCCCAAGCATTCACCAGTGTCTGTCCCTCCAGTGCTGGGGGGGAGGGGGGTCGGGTTACAAGCTTGTGAGACCATGCCTAGGTTTTATGTAGGCGCTGGGGACGTGAACTCAGGTCTTTTTGATTTCACAGAAAGCATTCTGACCCAGTGAACTATCTCCCCAACCCACTTTCTGTTCATAGGTTTGTTTTATCCCCTATGGTACTTTAATCAAAAGATGAAACACACAATCACGGGTTCCCATCTTTATGTAAATATTCATTAGCATAGTACCTGGGCTAGCCACTGGCTGCTGGATTACAACAGCAGCAACATGGGAGATTAAAGGGTTGTTTGTTTTTTACCTCCTAGGTGGTTGTTACACTGGGAACCACATCTTGCTGCTCTTTTGACAATCTCCTAGAAGTAGGTCCCATCTGTAAGTATCTAATTCAGTTTTCATTTTTGAAAAGTATTTTTGACATGGAGTGGGGAGTTTATCCAACCTTTCACTCTGAGGGCTGCTCATCATCAATAATTCTAATCATAATGATTTGCATGTCTCATCTTATATTTACAACAATGTAACTCCATTGGCTTAAATTCCACAAACTCAGAGTTTGAGCTAACTAAACAATGGCTAAACTTAACTACAGCAATATACTATGAACGGGAGAAAGTGTCCAAGCACTTTGTGCTAATATAAGTTTAGGATACAGTGGCCATATAAAGGAAACTAAGCTCTTCAACATTTGGAGCAACTACCCCCACTTGAAGGTCCTGTGCATGCATGACATACACACAGCATGAATTGTTTGTGCTTGAATCCAGTCTTTAGTCAAACCCACTTTTTTTTTTTTTTTGAAAATAAATTATTGAAATCCAGAAAATGTTGGTGCATGCCTTTAATCCCAGCACTTGAAAGGCAGAGGCAGGTATATCTCTGAGTTCGAGGTCAGCCTGGTCTATAGAGCCAATTACAGGACAGCCAGAGCTGCGTCTCAAAAGAAACAAAGGAAAGACAGACAGACATAATTTATTGTGCTACCTTATGCTGTGTGACATTTTCAGTGAGGGTAAACACTAGTTAGCATGCCATGTGTTACTTCTGAGGTTTGTACAAGCAAAACTCTACAAAGCTTTCCCAATGACTGCCTTGTGGCATTTCTCAGACATGCCCATCAGTAAGGAGCACATAGCTGTTAGTATTGATTTAGCAAATCAATGCTTTCAAACTAAATTTCTACAAAGAATACTCCGTTTCAGATAATTTCCTGGCCTCATGCTTGCCTCCTTCCTCTCTCAATCAGGACATTTTGTCTTTCTCATCAAGACTAGAATTCTGTATTAGCTGCAAAATGAAAAATGCCTGCATTTCTAAAGTTTCACCTTTGATGCAAGCTCTGGGAACTCAGCAGGCCTTGGAATTGTTTCTAAGGCACCAAGGATATATCAGCCCATGAAACTCACCCTTCCCTGCTCCTCAGGGATGGGAAAGCTCGGGTGGAGCTGTCCCTAGCAAGCTCTCTGACCTCAGCCCTTTGACTTGTGCCAGACATCACGCCACCTGCTTGGCATTTAGCTTCATTGTCACTCCGTGTGGGCCAAGCACGGTTCCCACCTCTTCTAACCCCTGATTTACTTCTGGTCTCTTCTCAGGAATGGGTTCTTCTCCCTTGGGTCATTGTTACCTGGCCAGCAGGAGACAATGGTGGAGGTGGGGGCTGGCCATGACCTTAAGCAGCAGAGAAGCTTATAGCTTACAGCTGCACGTCTTAAATTCTGACCTTCATTTTCCCCTATCTAAAAATTGGAAAGAAAAACGGTTCTCATAATGGTAAAACAGTATTTCCTTCACAGTGCAGCTCAGGGGAGTTCTTGCAGACAATAGGCTGTAGGAAAGGCATGTACTGCGTGGAGTACATGCTTGTACTGCCAGGACCGTGAGGCTAATCACTAACCGTGAGAAGTGGGGTAGACACAGCCTTGCCATTCACGCAGGATTTGGCTCCACCTGTTATGAGCTATGGCACAGCTGTGATTATTACTGGCTAAAGACAGCCACACACAGCAGGCTGAGAACACACTGAACTAGCTGGCCATCCCCAGCTATGGCTGCACTGTGGGCCTCGTTAGCTGCAGACCTTCACAAGCTCAGCCAAGCAAGTCGAAGTCCTCTGACTCAGATGTCAGGCCAAGGACTGAATGTCCTGGCCAACAGCCGGCTGATGTCATTCCCCAGGGCTATCGGATTTAAAGCACTGAAGTCTTCTGCCAGATAGAGACTACAAGGCTGCTATCCCTGAACTCAATCTGGCTCCCCACAGGAGCAGGAAGATGACAGCCAGCAGGTGGCCCCTGCCATTAATGCTCACAGTGCTGGATGAGCACAGCTCAGGCTGCCCTGCTGTCCTGCAGCTCCCTCTGTCAGGCAGTTTGGGTGCTGTGGGCAGAGCCTGATATGCGCTTTGCATTTTGAGTTCAAACCGAGAGATTGTTCTTGGGACAGTGTTGGGGGGTGCTAACGGGCCAACACCTAACCCTTTCATGCATGGCCAGTGTTTGTACATGAGGGAGATATTACTAACTGGTGGTAGTGTCTTATAGTATATGGATAGGTGGCAGCCTTAGGTATACACGTGGGGATACCGAGGAAGGGGAATAGGGAGGGGATGGGTATAGTATATAAGCTGCCACAGCTTCATCTCAAGAGCCAAAGGGGCTGTAAGGAGGTTGTGCTGCTATGGTCACCCTGGCCTGGCTTCTGCATACGGAGGCGACCTCTTAGAAAATAGGTTGTAGCAGCAATAGGAGGCCATTGGCTTCAGAAGCCAAAGGTAGTGTGGCCTCGGTGGTAATGTGCCTGACATCTGTAACTCCCTATATCTGGCTGTTGTGTGCTCATGCTACAGCCACATAATTCCTACATGTGTACGTGTGCTGGAGAACCTGGGATGGTATCAGACAAGCATGTAGCGTGCAGAACACACTGCCAATACCATTTCCCTTCCCCTTAGGACCAGGAGAAGCCCATATAGAAACTTCTAAGGAGCATTTGTGAGTTTTTTCTTGTTGGAGTTTGGGGTTGATCCAAGTTGAAGAAGACAGTCTCTTCGAGGCAGTCCTTGCCAACTGAGTACCCTTGTTTAGACACTAGCAACAACCTGAGGACTCTCCAAACTCCTTTAGATCCCATAAACTGCTAAAGACTCTAAAACTTACTGAGAACTATCTCATAGGGGTGGTTGAAGTTTAGAGACTAAAATCAGCCGAGGAGACACACAGGGCAGTCTTGAAGTGTGAGCACATGGGGCTTCTGGTGAACTCTGAGGAGTCATAAGGGTATGAAATGCTCTAGCTATATATAATGTGGAACCATGTGCACTGAGTAATGACATTTCCCTAGCAGGGATGGTCCCCTAGCTTTTTGCTGTTTGTTTTTGTGTGGATTTGGTCTTACTCAGACCCTCCTGGAAGCTCAGCTAGTACCTTTAGAGAGCAGCTCCTCCAGAAGTCAAAATTGCCCAGTGTCTCCATCACAAATCATAGTATTAGACTGTCTGGGGCCAAAACCCCGGGCAAAAAAAAGAGGTCTATAGGTCATCTCTCAGAAACCAGAGTAGAGGTTAGATTTTGCATGTAAACTCAATTCATCGGTATAGATTATTTTCCTACCTTCTGAACAACCAGGTTTATGGGTGAAGCATTGTAGAGTGGCCTTAGCTGTTCACCACTTAGTTGTTGAGACTCAAAGTGAACTGTCTATCATCTGGGTCCTATGAAACACGCTCTGAGACACTTAGGGATGCAGCCAAATGGCCTGTTTTCTTTGCAAGGCTTTACTGACTTATTCATCATGCCCTTCTCTCAAGGGTGGAGGATATAGGAGGAGCAACAGAAGGGTGTGAGAGAAAAAGAAGCCTAAATGGCCTTCTAGACCCTACCTTCCTCATGCCAAGGTATGAAGGTTTCTTGTGATCGGCCCATGAAGACTCTCTGATATCCTGAATTGAACATAAACTATGGCACCTATGGTGCTGTTAGAGGACCTCAGCCAAAGAAGCAGATTCTATAAATAGAGGTCTATGTGGGACCAAAGCAGCACCCATGGAAAACATGACATCATCTTGTCTTAGTCCATTTAGGATGCTCCACACAACACCACAGATCCCCGGGTTTGTAAACAACAGGAATTCACTATTTAAACTTCTAGTTTGTGGAAAGGCAGGAACAAGGCACTGGGTGATTTGATGCCTGGCTAATGAGTGGCACTTTCTTTGTATGATCACATGGTAGAGGATACAAGCAGTCTCTCTGGTGTCTCAGAATCCCACCATCTCTGGTCACTTCCCAAAGGCAATGCCCTCACCCTGGAGGCTAGGATTTAGCAGCCATTCAAATTACAGCATGTCTTGTCTTACAAAGGAGTATAAAGTTCTGACAGCCTCACGGTTAATCTGAGTAATGGCTGTGATGGCCATCCATCACAATCCTGTGGCTCCTTGGGGAGAGTCTTGTGTTATCCTAATGCTGTGTCTCTTGCTGCACCCAACTGGGGGGGGGGGGCATGTGAGTGCTTGGTGAGACTGACACCTTCACCCTTGCTTCTGATGACTTGGCTTTCTTCTTTCTTGTACCTTAGTTTTTGACGGTGTCTTAGCATAGTGGTATCCACAAAATTTATAATTCCTACGACCTTGACTTAACAAGAATCTTAATTTGAAGAATGACTGAATCAAAGCCTTGGAATGTCCCTTACATCTTTTATCAGCAGAATTCACAAGGACTCATTTCTTCTCCTCACAGCACACACATTAATGATCACCATGTATAGAAAATCAGGGGTGGACCCATCATTCTGCATGACTACAAGGACAGCGGGCTCTTCACCTGTACTGAGATGGCTGCCTGCTATCCTCTCAGTAGCCTCAACCTTCGTATCTTAACTACCTTGTGACTATATTTGGTGCTTGAACTGTTTCTTGTGGTGTGTTTTTCCTAGATAAGGTACAAAAAAGCATTACTCACCTCAGACAAGAAAACTAATTAAAGACCCAAATTAACAATTCCACAAACATCCAATTTACTGAAACATTGACTGTACTGGGGTTATTTACAGGCCTTTGGATGAGAAGTTTCTCAAAAGAACATGAATTACTTAATGGCAGCTCCATCACTGAAAAGCCCACCCCAGCTTAATTGATATCTCACAGAAGCTGTGCCCTGGGGCTCCCAGCATAACTTGTAGGCAGCTCCTTTACCTAGTGGCCATTATTCTTAATATAACTTTGGGAGTCTGGGTGGGGTAGGGTGTACATTTTATAAATTTTGTAAATTTCAGGAACTACCAGAGACCTGTGAGTTTGTTTACTTCCAGAGTCTTAAGAGCCCCCCCCCCCCCAAGCACGGAATATTTATTTCAATTTACATATTACTATACCACACATGAAAATTAATTTTTTTTGTTTGTTTGTTTGTTTGTTTTTAGACATAGTTTTTTTTATGTGTGACAGCCTGGAACTTGCTTTTCTAGGCCAGGCTGGTTTCAAACTCATGGAGATCCAGATGCCTCTGCCTTCTAAGTGCTGGGATTAAAGGTGTGTGCCTTTAATGTCCTGCTCGAAAATTAATAATTTTTCACTGACTTCTAAGTGATAGAATAGGCAAAGTATGAGTATTATCTAATGTATACTCAGAGCTGTAGCTACCACCCTTACCTTCAGAATACAGCATCGGCTACGTGACTAAGGGCACATATATGCTTGCTGAGGAGGCTTTCTCATCCTCAAAGAATGTGAACACTCTATCTTTAAGTCTCTTGTGTGTGGTGGGAGAGAAGGTTAGTGATGATTGTCAACTTGATAGGATCTGGACTCTTGTAGGAGACACACCAGGCACACCAGTACCCTAATTTAGATTAGATTAGTTGCTGGCCAGACCTTTAGAGGATTATCTGGATTAAGTTAATTGAGGTGGAAATCCCACCCTAAAAGTGGTAACACAATTCTCTGGGTTAGAGTCCTGCACTTCATTAAAAAGTAGAAAGCTAGCTGAGGGCAAATAGTTGTCATTTTCTGCTTCTTGGTCAGAGATTGAACAGGATGAGCTGCTTCAAGCTCCCATTGTCAGAACTCCTCTATCTTGAACCTTGAGCCAAGAAAACCCACTCTCCTTTAAGTTGCTTTTGTTAAGGTATTTTATCATAGCAAGGGGAAAGGTGGGAAAATTCAGTTAGGAAACGTAAGTCATTTATGACAGGAGCCAAAGGTAGTTTAAGATAAATTACCTAAGTTTGTGGTGGACATGGAAGAGGCAAGGCAACATTAGTTATGTATTTGCAGGGTTCTCTAGAGGAACAGAATCAATCAAATGTATGCATGTATATCCTATACACACATCGATACACATATATGTTATAAAAATGGGATATATTAGATTGTCTGCAATGGCTGCCTCAAATGTAGAAACACAGTGAACTCAGTCACTGCTCAGTCCAGGAAATGGATGCTCCAGAGGCCCAGTTTACAGCTGAAAATCTGGAGATAACTGAAAAGTGTCTGGTTTTGAGTTGGTGGGGGAAGGCTGAGGAAGCTGGTGTGAGATACCAATAGGGAACAGCACCAGCAAAATAAATGCAGCTAATTAGGAGATAGCATGTGAGGCAGGAAGGCGACAATGTTTTTCCTGGGACCTCTATTTCACTGGAAGGCACCATCGGCTTTCAATGTGGGTCTGCCATCCTTGGTTCATCCTTCTTAGAAATGTCCTCACAGATATAACAAGAGCTTTGCCTTTCTGATTGATTCCAAATCTGGTCAAATTGACCACCAAGACCATCCGACTATAGGTCATGTATCCCACTTGCCATAAGGTCGTTTCTGAAAGGAGGACTTGAGAAGGGGTAGCAAATAGAATGAGGGAGTGCACTCAAGGTGTGTGGAATGAGGAAGAGGGGAAACAAGAAGACACTGTAGGTAAACACAGTAGGGGAGCTGTGCTGGCCTCAGTACTATGCTGGGGTTGCTTGTATTTCCTCCACTTTCTAAGCAATCTCTGGGCAGCTGATGTGCTGGACAGCTGTTGGTACCTCTGCCCTAAGTTTGAAAGCCTCCTGATGGGAGGGCCTTTTGGAGATCCGGCTATTTGTTCTGCAAATACTATTGATGTGCTATATATGTAAGTGGAGTGCTAGACGCACGAGGTGGAGGTGTGGCCAGGGGAGAACTCACCTTTCACTTCTGATGCTAGGCAACCAGGAGGGCGTGTGGCTGCACATCGATGCTGCCTACGCAGGCAGTGCCTTTATCTGTCCTGAGTTCCGGTATCTTCTGAATGGCGTGGAGGTGAGTAAGCTGTTCAGTGAGGTGTTTTGTTTTTGCACTGGGAATCAAGCCTACTGACCTCCTGTGTACCTGGCATGTGGTCTCCCGCTGAGCAACACTGCTACCCCAAGGTCATCAGTGAAATCTCCTTTTGCTTTGGCTTATTTCAGCAAACTACTTCCTAGCCAGTTGCAATGGTTATTAGAAATTAAACGCCCTCAGGGAACTGGGAAAATTAATCAGGGAATACACATGTGTACTGTTTTTACAGAGGACCCGAGTTTGATTTCCAGCATTTACTCCCATAACCGCAACTCTAGGAGACTGGATTCCTCTGACCTGTGTACCCCTGAACGCCATACATGTACATAGACTGTGTCCCCCATACACATAATTTTAAAAAAATGAAAACTAACTTAAGAAATATAGTACCTCAGGACAGGGGCTGAGGACATTCCAGTCTTGCAGCCTGACTTTTGAAGCACTCCTGAGGCAGACAGCTATGTTCCAGTTGCTACAAATCCTGGGCAGAGCTGTGCATCATAGGTTAGACTTATGCATATAAAGCCATGGAAAAATATTTATGAGTAAAATAAAAGTGCTATGCATTCCAGTCAAACAATAATTTAAAATGTTCCCCTACAATCTGGCTCAATGAGTTGTTCACGTTCTTCTCATATACCTGAGTAAGATGGCCAATCACAGTGGCCAATATTCCACAGAAAGTCATCGATGCATTTTAAATGTCCCATGGACTCTTTTGAGACTTGCAAAATGTATCCTGTCATCCCAAATGAAACTTTTTCTTGAGAAGTAACAATCAAAACACTTAGCCAGGACTCTACTCTCCCCAGAGCTACAGAGCATAAACCAGTGCAGACTCAACAGACTTGACACAGATAGGCCCTGTAGTCCATCTTTCCAGACTTGGGCAGAATTCTACTGTCGGGCGTTCCATAGGACAGGAAGCTTTTCTACCTGGCAGCTAGCAGATTAATGCACTGAAGAACCCCAAGAGGCCTCCTGTAGAAGTGTGTCCAAGGAGGGAGATGCTAAGTTCGGGGAGTCGGTGCTTTAGCCAGAAAAGAATTGCTTTCTTCTTGGAAGAAGAGGTTTCCTGAGACCTCACTCTGTAAGGGAAGCTGGATCTGTGAGCAGGCTTTACCCTTCCAGACTGGAATCACTATGTGCCCTTGAGTAGGTCAGGTATCCTCCATCATATCATAAAGTAGATTTACCAGTGATGACTCCTTTGTGTGGTTAGCCTTAGGAGTGGCTGCGTTAATCACACTTAAAGGGTTTAAGAAGAGTGTGGTGCACAGGAAACTGAGCATGCATTAGATGCTTTCATTATTTTTCACCAGAGCTTAGAGAAATTCCCCCTAAACCTCTTTCTGCTTGCATGTCAGGCTTGCCGATCAATTTTCTAATTACTGTTTTGAATTCTCATAAGACTGTAATAACAGAAAAGCAACTGTCAAAGGTATGGAATACAAATTGTCCCATCTTTGAAGAGAATAATCCCCCTTCTTGCTGATGAGCCAATAGGATTGTACACTACGATCACTCTCTCTCTCTCTTATGCAGTCACTATTCTTTACTGAGTATCTCATACACGCTAAACTTGAATCCATCCTTGGAGGTAGAAAGAGGTCACATCACTAAGTACTGGGGTTTGTGTTAACACATGGAAAGTTCTGATCCTAGGATTGTGATGCCAAACCCCTTACTAGTTTTGTGGATGTTTGGATCTAGGAAATGATTGATGATGTGTGACGTTTCTAATCCAAACTCCAACATCCAGTGTGCTCCTAAACCTGAAACTTCCCAAGCTCTACTATCATGCCAAAGTGGTAAATTCCATCCCATGAAGCTTTGTCTCATACATCGAAATTTAAAAAAAACACTTAGTAAAATAACCTCCTCGCTGTAACTTGGAACACTTATGTTTCATGTTTAGGTTTGGGTCCTGTGGTTAATGTACTTCACCCTGTATGTGTAAATACTTTTAAACTTAAAGAAGCATTTCAAATAGGGGACTCGAAACCCATTTGCCCTTCCGCATAGTGGAGGCAAGAAGAGCCACACTTCTCCCGTGCCTTTCCTGTAGTCGGGCCTCGGCTGGAAGCTCCGGAGTTCAGATATCTGGTTTAAGGTTTCCTGATCTACCAGTGCTCTTCTTTGGCCTGAACTGACAACTCAAAAGTTTCACCTTTCACAAAGGGGTGCGGGACAGTCAGACCACCAGGGCGATGGGCACCGCAGCCAGATCCTATCAACAGCAGACACCATTCACAGCACTCATAGGGACAAGGACTCTGCAATTTTTCCTCCATTAGTGGTACAGCTCTCTCCTTGCCTGGCTGAGGGCTCGGCTGCTCCGTGGTCAGATAAGAGGCCGCAATATCCTGCTGTGGCCCGACCCTTGCAGATAAGGGCCGTCCTCTCTGTCAGCGGGAGGAAAATATCACTGTACCGTAATGAAAGAAGTTTAAACAGATCAGCCCCAGTGGAGGGAACTAATAAAATCCCCAGCAAACAATGCTCCGCTTTAACCTTTTGTTTCCTTTTATCAACAAATGAAACTTGCTGTAATTTCCTGTCTCCTCAAAATTACTTTTTCTGAAACCTGGGAGGAAATGAATCGGCACCTCCAGCTTGGGTCCATATGGAAGTTTGCTTCGGCTGGCCCCCACGTCTATCACTGACACCAATCGGGCCCCTTGGGGCTTTGCTAGGTCCTTAGCGAGGGTCCCTGGAATTAAATAAAGAGGAGCAACCACAAAGCTTTGGGAAGTTTGAAATCTGTCCCTTTAGGAAATCGGGGTAGACTGAGCCTTGCTTCTGTCTAAATTAAGCTCCGAGGCCAAATCCCCGACACTCAGATGGACCCGTTGCCTCTCAACAGTAACACAGAAACCCGGGACCTGCATTTGGAAAATGGCAGAAAGCAGCCTTTGTAAAGCTCTTGGATTTGTGAGTGCACAGCTGAGACCCAGGAGCCTTCTAGCTGTTACTGGCAGTTGAAATCTATTTTCTCCTTGAAAGCACTGTCAGCAAAGCTGCAGTTGTTATCTGTGACCCTCCAGCCAAGAAACTGGCAACTGTTCACTAAACTTAGACCTCATCTTTAAAACTGAGAAGGAAAACCCTTAGGTACATGGAAAGTGTTGTGATCTTGTGTCATGCTGGCCAAAGAACCTTCAGTTAAATTTAAAAAAAAAAGGGGGGGGGGATTTCTAATCACCTTAGTTTAGTTATGAGATTTTTTTTCCTCTTTCCTGTCATCATGATAACATATATATTCTGGGAAATTTGATAGTTCAGGAAGCTGAAGGAGTGATGTACATAAAGCATTCGTGGGCCCAATGCTCATATTCTGGACATGGTACATATAAACTGAATATTCTGGATTCCCAGTGCTTTGAACTCTCACTCAGGGAATGTGTGATCTTAGGGCCTGGAACCTAAAACATGAGTTCTTAGAATACACAGGGTCTTGCTTTCTCTCTAAAGAGCTATGAGTAAATTGTTTTGTTTTGCCGTTTTCTTATTCCTCTACAGTTTGCAGATTCCTTTAACTTTAATCCCCACAAGTGGCTTTTGGTGAATTTTGACTGCTCCGCCATGTGGTAAGTTTCTCTGTCGCTCTGGTCACCTGTGGTGGCCCGTCTCTGTGGCGGCAAAGAGGGAGGCCTACATGCCAGAACACATCCAGGGCCCCCATGAGAATGGAGAGAATGCGCTAATGACTGCTGAGTCCATCATTTGCCTCCATTTCAGAGCCGCTGCTGGAATTCTTGCTCAACCCTCCTCTGCCTGTAAACTTTTATCTCGAGTGTATTGTTGCGACAGATTAGCTTGAGGGGCGAGCAGGTGGAGACAGGCGACCTGCCATTTGACTTATCTCTCATGAGCAGACAACAAATCCCAGGATATTTCAGTTCTTATATTTAATTCTGTTGCTTCTGTGTATTATTCTTAGATTTATCATCAGTCTCTTGGCCTAACTCTGACTTAAACAATCTAAATGCTTAAGAGCACTTGCTGAGAATAAATTACTATGTCTTTGAAAGTCTCTGGAAATTCTTAGAAACAATGCAGTAATCACTTTGACTATACAGTAAGAATACTAAGTTTTAAAATCAAGTGGAAGAATACCACAAAATGACACCTTAAGACACAATCGCTGGGACTGATGCAGGGACAAACGAAACTTGTTTCTTAAATTAAAAAAAAAATAAAAATCAAAGTAAGAAATTGATTAATCACTTACGTGACCAGGGGAAAGCTTTTGCTTGAATTTTGTTAGTATGTAAGGTTAATGTTTTTAATATGCTTACTTTACAGAGTTGCTCAGTGTATAACGTAATTAAATGGATGATATTTTACTTTAAAACAAGAAGGGGCACAGTTCTCACTCAATTTAGGCAAATGTAGTCAAATCCCTCAGTTTATCAAATAATCAATGTATTGTTTTAGTGGCTTATTTGCAATC
The DNA here is from genome assembly GCA_019843815.1 of Montemys delectorum. Classification (NCBI taxonomy): domain Eukaryota; kingdom Metazoa; phylum Chordata; class Mammalia; order Rodentia; family Muridae; genus Montemys; species Montemys delectorum. Next base: position 13,543 of record JADRCD010198754.1, on the reverse strand, counting down.
CTTTAACTGCTCGCTGTAAAGTCAAATTCTTTTCTGTCACATTCTTTTCAGCCAAAATTTTAATAACATTTTACTAATTTTATTTATTAATTTGTGGGGTGTGTGTATGTATGTGTGCTATGTGGTGTATGTGTGTGTGAATGGTATGTGTGTGTATGTATGTGTGTAATATGAGTATGTATGTGTGGTGTATGGTATATGTGGTATGTATGTGTGTGTGGTATGAGTGTATGTATGTGTGTGTGTTTGTGTGTGTGTAATGTGTGTAGTGTGTGTGTGTGTGTGTGTGTGTACAGGCACACACAAAACAGTGGAGTGTTTGTGGAAGTCATAGGTCCATTTCCTGTTATCTTGTGGGATCTGAGGATTGTGCTCACCTTGGCCAGGCCTGCGTGTGAGAACCTCCACCGTCTGTGCTATCTTGCTTTCTGTTACTATAACAAAATACTGAAAAGAATCCACTTAAAAAGAAGAGAAGCATTTGGTTTTACAGTTTCAGAAACGAATTTATGGTCATCAGATTCCATTACTTATGGCTTGTGGTGAGTCCAAATAGCGTGGAGGGAACACATGATAGAGAAACTGTTTGCTCCACACCCAGCTAAGACACTAAAAAGACAGGAAGGACCTGGGTTCCTATTATCACTTTCAAAAGCACAGCTTGACACCAGAAGGTTTCCAACTAGGCATCCTCTCTGGAAGGCTCTACCACCTACAAATATTGCTACAAGTTGCAGACAAGTATCTTCTGGGCCTTTGGAGGTATGTTTATCCAAACCGTAACATGTGTGTTAGTCTATTTGAGTTGCTCTAAAAAACACCACAGGCTCTGTTGATGATAAATTTATTTCTTACAATCTTAGATGTTGAAAATCTACGATTAAGGCCCCAGTAGACTTGTTATGTAAATTAGGGTTCATTTTCTTGTACACAATTCCTTCTTATTACGTTGACACCTAGTGGAAGGGGTGAGGAAGTTGTCTAGTATCATTTATAAGAAGTAGTCAGTAATTCTCTTAACTAAGGCTGCACCACTATGACCTAATAAACCTTGAAGGTTCTAACTTGTAATTACTTCAGCATTCAGAGTCCACATTTGGATAACAGCTAAAAGAAAATTCGTAGTTCATTTGAGTCTGAGCAGTATGAACAAACAAAAAATATTCTATACTCTAGTGGTCTTAGCCGTGGAGTGCCAGGAAATAAAATAAGAACAGATGCAAGCTAAGAAACTAGATAAAATAGTAGGCGACAGAACATAAAATGTAGGTGATGGCGGCTTCAGGGTCTATGATTGGGAAGCTGTCAGGGGAAAGGCCTGGGGGAAAGATGGAGAGAGAGATTTGGGTGAGGAATGAACAGAGGAGAAGCTATGAGGAGGCAAAGCGCTCAGGACGCCATGAATTGGCTCTTTCATTCACTGACAGGTTATTTATGATAGGGAGGTCAGGAAAAGGCCCTTTGGGGAAGTGACATTTGACCAGACATCTGAATAGGGAAAGAACGGGCAGGGGTGAGAAAGTGTGTGTGTGAAGGCCGGAGGTGGAACAGACAATGCCTACCTCAGAGTTGGTGGCAAGAATTGCAGGTTATTCAAAAACCATTGGAAGATGGTTTTGAGTTTGTTTCAAATAAGCGACTCAATTTCAAAATTGGTACACGTGGTTATTTTCAAAATGTTATTCTCACAATCAGCATGGTTTAGAGCTGAGGAGCCCTGGGCAGGGCACATACTTTCAGGTTCGACACAGCCCTACTAGGCCACTTATTCAGTCAAGCACGAGGCTCCCATAAAACACAAGCTTTTCCGTTGTTCACAGCACAGATTTTTTTTTTTTTTTGAAGAAGGACTGTGCCAGGGTAGGTAGGTGGCAACAACAGACTTTTGCCAAGAACCAGCAAGCGACTGAGTTCTCCAGCCTCATGGACAGAATTCTACTTGATCCCCTTGAGAAGTGACAAAGGGCTCGCCACAAACAAACATCCTTATGCCAGACATTCACTGCAGTGCTGGGGGCTTTGCTTAAGAATTTTACCTTCTAAGCAAATGCCTGTTATTTCTGTAGCACTTCATGGCTTATCTCTCCCTCTGAATAGCTCTGTGGGTCAGGAATTGCTGCCCTGTTTTATGGGTAAGGAAGCTAGAGCTTAAGGCTTAATCCAGAAATATGTGGTGGTATGCACCTACAGTCTCAACTACTCAGGAAGTTGAGATAAGAGATTTACTTCAGGCCTGGAGTTTGAGACCAGCTTGTGCAACAAACAAGATTCCTTCAGAAAGACGGATAGAGTGATAGGTAGAAAGGGCTGAGAGCAGAAGGGGGAGAGATTTTTCTCTTGTGAAAGGGTTCAGAGTGATCCTTATCAGGCCTGTTGGACTGATGTCTTAACGTGCCGGGCTGAGTAAAGGGTAAGAGTCCTGGACTTTGTGCATACCATCCAAGAGCAGATACAGGAAGCAGCTCGTATCTGACACTCCCAGGCACAGAGATGTGCTCAGGGAACCGAGGGGGATCATTCATCATGGGCCCAGAAGAAGCTGAAGAAAGGGGTTGTGTTTTGGTGAAGAGGGGCCAAATTAGCAGTCATTCTGCTTCAACTTTCACTCAAACAGTTATTGACTGTGTTTTCTCTCTGAACACTACAAAAGGCCCTGAATTTTAGCCCAGAAAGTACAGCCTAAAGGCAAAAGGTCACTAGCTAGACACAACATCTCCATCCAGCATTTCTCTGTCCAGCTGCCTTCACGGAGGGGTTCTGTGGGGCATGCTGGGGGGTTGGGGAGGGGGCGGGTCCCTCTGAGTGTTTGCAGAGGCTTTAGGGGGAGATGGCGCCTTTTAAGGTGGTGGCAGGGAGTCAGTCACTCAGAGGATGAAATCTGAGAACTTTTTCAATGATCTTTCATACTGTCCCGAACATCTACCTACTAAATAATAATTTAAAAAAGATCTCTTGCTAGCCCTCCTATCCTTGTAGTAATGTGTTCAGCCCTGTCAAAACAAAGCAAAACCAAAGGCAGGCAGGCAGGCAGGAGATGTGTAAATACAAAAGCTCCATCTGGCCAACCCGCAGACGCTGCAAAATGTGACACAAATCAACAGTCCCAAGTTAATTTTTTACAGGTATGTTTTAAGATTTAACTAAAACAAGAAACATATATATATATTTATGCTTCCTGATTTTTTTTTCAATTGTTTGATTGGTTCGGAGGTGTTTTTGTTTGTTTTGCTTTGCTTTGCTTTGCTCTGTCTTCTGTTTTGTAATCTTTAAAAGAGAATTGTCTCTCTTGTTTAATGAGATTTCGCCAACAGTTCGCCCATAACGTAACATAAATACTTGGTTGACTTCTTTAAATATTAAAATGGACAAGATAATGGAAGTTTCTGAAACTAGCAATCACTAGAGCATAGTAAATAGTTTCTTAATGAGTTCATTATTTTGCTCCCAAGCTTTTGCTGTTCATCTGGTATTTGGACTCCTTCATAGGGAGCTCCACATCCTTTGACTATCCAGGCTGCAGAGAGGATCGACAGAGCCAGATATCAGTCGTTATTCTGTCTGCTTAGATAAAGGATCTCAGGAAAGATGAATAAGAGAAAATAGCTCAGTGTAGCTCAGTGACTGCTCCTCGCTTAACACATTCAAGGTCCTGGATTCATTCCCCGGCACCACAGCCGAGGAAGCAAATAAATAAGGCACACACTGGTCAGTTGTAGCTGCCGATGGAAGGGTCTGGCTACAGAAACTCTGGGATTGTACAGCAAGAGGAACATGATCAAGAATGTCCACAACCACACATACAAAAAACTTCTTTTATCCAAACCCGATTTAAAGGTAAATAGAAAACTCCCAAACTCATACACTAGGCCCTTAAAATATTCAACTTTGGCTGTTCTGCAGTCAGTTGGTGTGTGTGTGTGTGTGTGTGTGTGTGTGTGTGTGTGTGTGTGTATGCGCGCGGGGGGATGTCAATTCAATCACAAATGTTTACAGGGAACAGCAAATGTCATTTATGTTATCAAGTTAGTTTCAGAAAACCAGGTGAGGAGCCCAGAAATAAAAAGCATAGGATAACCCCACACGCTTAGATTTTTGAATTCTAGGTTAATGAATTCTAGGTGATGTCTGTTATGTGGTATGATTTTTGCACCAGTCCTTGGCCTGATCTGCCTGCCTAAGTACTCTTCCACTGCAAAACCCCTTCAGTAAAACCCAGTGATGTTAAAAAAAAAAAATAGTATAACGGCCTAGCTTGAGTGTATTCCAGATATGTGTGTGTTAGAATGTTAGAAAATGTCATTTATCATGTTAAAGAAACAGAGTTATCCTCTTGCTCTCTTCTCATCAGCTCTGCCTCATGCTCCTCTCCCCCTCCACGTGCTCATGGCCGGCCTCTACTCCTCTCTTTCCGTTTCTCTGTCTCTGTCTCTGTCTCTCTGTCTCTCTGTCTCTCTGTCTCTCTGTCTCTCTCTCTCTGCCTTTCTCTGTCTACTACCCCCTCAAATCTTTTCCCCATGCCCTGAATAAACTGTATTCTACACATACACACACACACACACACACACACACACACACAAAGAAAGAAAGAAAGAAAGAAAAAAAGAAAAAAGAAAAGAAACAGTTATTACATTAGGTTCAGAAAAGGAATTAGAATAAAATACCCCTGCTGGATAAAACCAAAGGCATGTGCTGTACTCTATGCCTGGCTCTAAGTTTGAATATTTTTAAAAAGACTTTTTATTATTTATTTATTTATTCATTTATTTATTCATTTCTTATTTAATGTGCATCTGTGCCACTTGGATGCAGTGTCCAATACAAAGCCTCTTAGTAAAAAGTAGCCAGCCCCATCAATGAGCAGAAATACAAATGAGCACACAGTGATGGGCTGCTGATGTAGCTTACTTAGAATGAACAAGGCCCTGGATGTGATCTCCAGTAACAGAAAAACAAAAAATACAGCTAAAATCAACACACAGAAAGCCACACTGAAATGGTTTCCAACTTTGTTGGAAATCAAAGGCAAATACAAACACAAATGTAATATCAAATATGAAATGTGAGGCAACAGAAGCCAGCACGGTGTAGAGACCAGGATGGTGCTATCTGTCCAGCAAGGTGTGTACTCTGAGTTGTTAGGATTAGAGCTTGGACCCTGGCAGCTCTAACAAGCGAAGCTTGCTTACCTACCCTCAACATGCCAATTAGGAGACATAATAATGATAAACAACAACAACAAAAAGTTTCCTCAGCGTGGCCACACTGAGAAGAGAAACAAAGAGGCCCTGTGTTCTTCCACCCACATTTTCTGGGTCCTGACATGGAAATCAGGTTTAAATAAAGAGCAAGGGATATGCATAAGTAAGCAGTCCTGGTCAATGTGTGGTCTAGCCCATCACTGCCCCGGCTTCTGCTGTCTCCTACAAAAGTGGTCTGACAAGTCCTCGGAACTGGGTAAAACCTGTTTCTGGGAGACAAGTTACCCTCTGGCTGGCCCTGCCTTCCAGCCTTTTCTTTTCCCAGCTTGACATTCCTGGGGAAATTCCAATCGGTGTTCTTAAAAGTCTGATAGCCAAAGGGAGGGGTACAGGCGTCTGTTTAATATATCTCTATTCCTGCTGAAGTTTGCAAACCTTATCTTTTTCTTCTCTCAAATCAGGGTGAAGAGGAGAACTGACTTAACCGAAGCCTTTAATATGGACCCTGTTTATCTGAAGCACAGTCACCAGGACTCAGGTGAGCAGACATGCCCGCCAGTGCAGTGTGATTAAGGTTTTCTCCAGGGCTGCGTTGGAATGCTGAAGAAGCCCACAGCACCTTCCTTGGGACTAGACTGGGCTCTGTGCTCTCCTGACTTACTCTATGCTGTGCTGAGTTGGGGGCAGGGGTTGGACTTCTCTGGCAGAGGCTCTCCCCTTCCCCCCCAATCATCAAGAACCTGAGTGACATGTGGGAGTAAGGACAGGAAGACTGTAGCCATCAGCCCTAGTACATGTACACGCACGTCTTCCAAGACAGAAAACACTTAGAATATCGACTGTGCCGACGACTTTCCTAAAAAATTATGTCCACACCATCCATCACTACCATAAAGAAAGCAAAATAATAATAATAATAATAATAATAATAATAATAATAATAATAATAAAAAGTAAAGGAGTAAACCCGGGTAGGGAAAGGAAATGAAGAGAAAATATGAAGAAAACATAGGTAGAGCTGCTGGATCGATGCATATTTCTGCATTTGCTGGGAGATCTGTGTTCTGTGCCTGGAGCTGATTACCTGAGAGTTAAGGAGGCTCAGTGTCTGCACAGACTGCCTACGAGGAGGACAAATAGGCAGTGAGAGGGAAGTAGTGTGTGGGGGGAGGGGGAGGGGGCACACAGACTCCTTTCAGAAGCCGTAGCAGGAAGCCCACAGTAACTGGGGTGGCCTCTAATTAAGCCATGTGCTTCCCAGAGACCATGGCAGAAAGCAGACACAATGAGGTGTTTGAGCCACAGTGACGACGGTATAAGTCAGCCAGTCAGTCGGCCTCACCCGCCGGTTACTACAGTGAGATGCCTGAGGCGATTAACTTGTGCTTCTAGAAGCTCAAGTAAAGATGGGGCAGCCCCATAGATGTGAACCTTTGTGGAAAGAAGCAACATCGTGGTGGGAGCATGGAGCAAAACAAGTGCTCACATTATGACATTTCATAAGTCAGAGGGGGGAAAGGGGAAAACAAAAACTGGTGGGCTCTCTCTCATAATCCATTTTTAATGCTCCTCTCCAAGGACCTAGGCCCTACCTCTTAAGGACCTAAGCACCTTCCAATAGCACCACAGCAGATCTCCTCTTCTTTTTCTTTTCTTTCTCTCCCTCCCTCTTCCTTTCTTTCTTTCTTTCTTTTTTTTTTTTTTTTAGCCAGGTTTCAGAGTTTCTCTGGCTGTCCTGGAACTCAGTTTATAAACTACTCTGGCCTCAGACTCAGAGATCTGCCTGCCTTTGTCTCCTGAGTGCTGGGATTAAAGGCGTGTGCCACCACCTCCTGACTATAAACCACTTCTTTACAGTCACTCTCTACTAAAATTAGAGCAGTGGCTTGAGGTACTGACAGAACTTGCCCTGTTAACAGAGACATGCAGGGACATTCTGCCACTGTCTCCTCATTGAATCTTGGTCTACAACACAGCTGAATTCTTTAAAAAACACAAAGTACCACGCTCTATGTGCCTATTATCCTTCTTGGAGGGCCACAGCCTCCAGTACAAAATCATGAGTGTAGGCTGGGGTCTTAAGGGGACCAAGAGAACAGAAATCCACATTTCACTGACAAGTATTTCTATTCAACTGTGTAGCCAAGGATGGTGGCCTCATACTTGCAATGGTCTTGCCTCCAGCTCCCTAGTGTTGGGACTACAGAAATGCGCCACCGTACCCAGTTTATGATTCTGGGGATCAAATCCAGGTTTTCATGCATGTTGGGCAACCATTCTACCAACCGAGCCTGTATCTCCAGCCTGAGATTTTTATATAACAGAAAATGCTGACTTCTGCTGCCAAAAGAGGGAAATCATTGTTCTCATTAAGTGGGCTTTTCAGATATAATCTGTGTTAATAAAGATCTATTTTGCAAAGTGGAAAAAGAGTCAATGTTAAACTAGATTTCCTAATTCAACGTTCCAAATGCAAATATTTCTGTACTAATTACTTTTCTGTTGCTACAATAAAATATCACAGACAAAAGCAACTGAGAAAAGTATTTATTTTGGCTTACAGTTCCAGAGGGATAGTGTCTACTGTGGTGGGAAAAGCCTGACCACAGGTTAGGCTAGACAGGAGCAGGTCACAGTCTCATCCACATACAGGAAGCAGAGAGAATGAGAAGAGGAAGTAGGGCAAGGCTATAAAAAGCCCACCCCCAGTGATGAAGTATCTCCAGCCAGGCTCTGCCTCACGAAGGTTCTCTAACCTCCCTAAACAATACCATAAACTGGGGACCAAATGTTCAAATCTGCGAGCCCATGGGAGACATTTGTCAGTTAAACCACAATGGTCAATATATTGTATTTCTCAGTTTTAAGCATTGCCTGATTTTATTGCTTTAAGGTCCCATTTACAAGCTGCCTACACCAAAATAAATCACGAAGGGTTAAAGATGTAGTAAGCATGGAAGACATAATAAGCAGTCCACGGTGTGTAAACAGCTGTAATCATAGGAACTTGCTGGTTTAGGGGAGGGGCTGGCACTGGTCCTGCCAGCTCTAAGTGATTGTATAGGAGCTCAGGTGTTTGTTGAGGCCAGTCTCTACTCAACTCCAGTGAAACAGGCTCACAATGAAGCAGATTTCCACCTGTGCTCTCCTCTCACTCTAGAAGCCACTGTGTCTAAATCCTTCTCCTTAAATCGGTCAGTTGTACCTTCCTTCCACTGCGTTTCCTGCAATGAAGAAATGCTTTACTGTTCTATTGATGGCAGCCGCTAACCCACAGCGGGGAAGATGACACTTGAAAGATGGCTCATCTGGCAGAACTACCTTTTCAATTTCCTTTAGCTCCACACAACAACTTGATTAAAATAGCTGAATGTGACTAACGGTACTGTATCAGATGGCTCAGGCACATACGTTCCGAGGCGGCGATGTCAAACATTAATTTTCACTTATGAGTCATGTAGTTATGGCCAGGTACCTGGGGCCCTTGTGAGTCACTATCTGGTTATTTTTTGACACCATGCTACTGCCATCAAGTTTGTTTATGAGCTCCAATGCTGACAAGAGGCTCCAGGGGAAAGGTCAGAGTGTGGGATAGGAGTTGAAGAGCCTATCTCTGAGTCACTCAAAGGCTAGGCCGAGACCGGTAGTTATGCATGTCCCCAACATGGCTACTTTATCCTAGTTGAGAAAAGACCTAGACTTTCCTGAGACCCAGTGGAAGTCAAATAATTACTTCAGAAGTCCTGAATAGAGAATGGGAACCCTCCCGTTCAGTGCATAGTGTGTGTATTAGGTTGTTCCAGCTGAAACTGCCATGCTGCAGTTGCTATTGCCTAGAAAGCAGGGACATGTGCAAGCTGCAGCATGCTTTGCTTGGCCTGCGTTTATGGGAGAGATTTCCAAGGTGCCTGCCTCCCTATTGTGCCCAGCAGGGCTGCAGCCAACCTTTGTATTTTCCTTAGTTTGTGTCCAGGACACTCTAGAAACTGTGGCTTGTGACTCCTCACAGGGCTTTCTTCCTCATGCTGTCCTGGGATCTAGGGCTGTAAGCACCAGCGAACATCAGAGTGCTAAGCAGCCTTTTCAAAACCCATGTGGGGGCACTGAGTCCAGGATAAGGAATTTGACTCAGAGTGTATTCATAGAGCAGCTGCTCTGTGCCAGATGCCAGCCAACATCCTTGAACATGGAGATGAAAACCACCCCCACCCCCTTATTATTTGAATCATTCTTTGTATCACCAGCTCCATTAATAATTCAGTCTTCTGAATGTGTCCTGGGCATCCTGCTTTCAGGGACTCCCCTTGAATCAGTTACCTTGAATGAGCCACAGAGAACACATAGGCCTAGCCGGTCCTTGGATAGTTTCATGTCGACCATAGAAGTCATCATTTATAGCTGAAGCCTGGAGGAAGAAAAGATACCTTTTCTTCTAATTGCCTCTCTCTAATGGCCGCTTTTTGTCTTTCTCTTTTCTCCAGGACTCATCACTGACTACAGGGTAAGTGAGTGGTCTTGCTCATTGTAATCCAAACTCCTGAAGTGCCAAGGGCTCCCTGCTGTGCTTCTGCCCTCTCCCTCTCCCACGTTCCTGAGCAGGAGGACACAAGAGGCACCTTCTAAATGTGTTCTGATAGACATTTCAGTAAGCAGCTCTGCCACGTCCATCAAGGGTCTGTCTCCTCAGCCCACATGGCCCTTTTTCCTGCCCTCTGCCCGTGCTTGGAGCAGCAGCGTCCTGGGGAGTGCTAGGGCAGCGTTAGAGAAGAGCCAGCCTCTTGGACAGGAGAGCGTAGTCTTGGCAGACTTTCCTCTACTCACTTTACTTCTTTCTCCACTTTTTTTTTTTTTTTTTATTCACCACAAATGTTTTCTGGATTTTAAAAACACCAGGTTGTCCCAGCTTTGCTCTGGAAAGGAATTTGGAACCGCAAGTAATGCTGGGAGGCTTCTTCCAAGAATAGAAGCCAAGCCAGGCTGGGAACACGAAGGGGCCCACTGCATCTGTTGCCTCTCTCGGAAAATGAAGGGGCCCACTTCATCTGCTGCCTCTCTTGGAACATGAAGGGGCCCACTTCATCTGCTGCCTCTCTGACTCAAAAAAAAAAAAAAAAAAAAAAAAAAAATGACCTGGCTTGTTTGCTGGGTGGGGAGGCGGGTGTGCATGGTGAGCATGGACACTATCAAAGCATCTTGTCCAAAGTAGTGTGTCTAAATTCTTGGGGCAGTATGTCAGTCACTGATAATAAGGAGTAGCAGGATTACCTCTCCTAGACACAGAGTACCCTTCCTTCTTCTGATGACAGCTGCAGGCTGGCAGGTGCAGGATACCAGGGAATCTTCATGCTATCTTCCCCCAGGCCAGAGTTCCATGGGCGCTTGTACTATGGGGAAAAGCCAGGACTTGTGCAGCTATGGGTATGGCCAGGAGAACACTCCATTTTCTCCTTTAGCTTTGTATACTCCATCCCTATTTAGGATCCAAGTTACCTTTTAGAAAGCACAATTTAAGGGATAATATGAGAATAATATTAAAAGTAGTTTGAGGATAAGATCACTTAAAATCTCTTTATCCTGACGTTGCTGTGGGCTTTGGATTTGTATTACTTTCGTGGGGGTACTAATGGCAGACTTTTGAGAGAAAAAGCTCCCAAACTCCGTTAAATAGAACTTGGCAAGTCTGTAAGCATTTGTCAGCAGAACCTCTATTATTTTAAGTGAACTTGGCATGAGGTCAGATGTCCCCTTCCCCACAATGGTACTTAAACTGTGCAGAAGCAAAATGGAAAGAGAGAGAGAGAGAGGGAGAGAGAGAGAGAGGAAGAAAGAAAACAAAGAAAAGAAAAAGGAAACCTGCAAAATTTTCACATCCTATGGCCTTATTGTCTCATTCTGATTTTATATACTTGGTAAAATTGTAGGCCTGCTACATAATAATTCAGAAAAGCCAGAGGCCTTCATAAAGAAACAGTTTAATAATAAGGAATTAAACTAGGGAGTCAAGTAAGATGGTGCACACCTTTAATCCCAGCACTCAGGAGGCAGGGGCGGGAGGAAACTCCTAGCCTACCAACCTAGTTTACCAAGTGAGTCCATGCCAGCTGGAGCTACACAATGAGACAGTGTCTTAAACAAAAAGGAATTATACCATAGGCATACATGTAAAGGGAAAACAGCATATATATACATTTGGTGTTGTCTCAAATTTCATGTAGCTCACTTCCTGATTCAGGGAGGAACGACTGTTATTTAAAAATAAACTTTATTTTCCTAGAAGCAGCACTGAGCTCATTCTTAATTGTATCTAAGGCTAATTCTTAGTCGTATCTCTGGTGGCAGGCAGCGGTGAAGTTTAGGGTGCTTTTCCCAACTGTAGAACACCACCCAGAAGGGAGACTGCTTTTTCTCTGGAGCCAAGGGACTAGATAAGGAGTAAAGAGCTCCCCTCCCCCAGCAAGCCCTTTGTAAGCTCAAGTAAAAGAATTTCAAAGAAAGCCAGGAAGTAGTGCAAGGCCATCCTCCCGACAGGCCTGTGTCTCATGCCTGCCCTTTCCTACGTGCTTTTATTGCATTTCCAACCATCATCCATCACCATCAAGAAGAATGTGAGGAGCCAGTGTGAACAGCCTGTCAGCTGACCGTCTGGAAAAGCTAGGAAAAGCAGAGGCAGGCTTCTTTGGTAAAAGGGTATTAGGGGTCACTCCCCAGAGGTCAGTGAGACAAAGGCTCTGATACTGTTTCAGAGTGCAGTTTCAGTGCATCCAGGCAGAGAAAGGCAGACACACAAGGAGTTCAGCACCCTTTCTCTCTGCCTGGGTGACCTCCTGCCCCCACGGAAGCTGCCTAGGGCAGGACCACATCTTCCCTATTTCTTCCTGGAGTGCCTCCTCTGGGGTGTACTCAGCAGACATCTGTGCATTGAAAATAGTAAAAAAAAAAAAAAAATTCAGTGCCTCTCGTTCAGTGTTTCTTCTGTCCCCATTTCCACAGGATGTGAAGACAGCTTCTCCCTCTCCTCTCCCCAGCTCACACATCAAGTTGTATGCCATCCTGGCTGGGAATCGGGCATTCTATAGGAAACCGGCTGCTTCCAGAAAAAAACCGACCGACTGAGAAGCTGAAAAGGAGCCTGGCTGTTTACTCACTTCTCACTGACGGGTTCTTTATATTTTGTTTCAGCACTGGCAGATCCCACTGGGGCGAAGATTTCGCTCTTTGAAAATGTGGTTTGTTTTTAGAATGTACGGAGTCAAGGGGCTGCAGGCTTACATCCGAAAGGTGACTGGCTTCTTTGTTTTTCTGAGTAATGTTCTGTTGGTCGGTCGTAGGAAACTCAGAAACGAATTCAGGTGTCTTTGTAAGTACACACCATCATGCATAACCTAAAAACAGGGATATGCTCTGAAAAGTACATCATGAGGCCCTTTCATAAACATGAGGACAACAAAATTTTCATATACAAGCTGAGATAGACAGTTTCCTAGAAGGGACAGGCCTTTGGGGACAGAGGAATGGACGTGATAAGTTATTCTCCATCGATGAAACGAGTCAATTCAAACCAGGTTTGAATAAAGGCAGGTTTCTCGGGAAGCAGCTCTGGAGCGGGTTCACTAGTCCCAAGGAACTAGGCGCCACGAGGAGGGAGATAGAGGGGAGGGGGGAGAGAAAGAGAGAAAGAGCATGCGCGTGCAGGGAGAGAGAGAATGTAGAGAGGGGGAGAAGAGGGGGAGCGAGAGGCCAAAATGTCTGGATTACATAGGAAAGAGCTTCTGGGGGAGGGGAAGCCCAGCCCCTGGGCTGGAAAGTTCAGGCTGGAAGGAGAGTGAGGGAGGCCATGATCTGCTGTTGTCTGGAAGAGCGGTTTTTTAAGCACAGCGTTGGAATCAGGCTGTAGTTTGGGTCTTTACGATTAGGGCACTCACAAACTGGTCCTATGTATCTTCTAAGACACTTTTATTAGAATATAGGTTATCAGCTCTAGGAAGTTAATTACAAGCAGTGTGTAAATTTAGTATTTTCCACATATCCATCCAGCAGCAGTTTTGACTGAGCAATACTAATAGTGAGAACATAATGCTTTTCTCCCCACTACCACCAAACAAAATGCAACAAAACAAGCAAGCAAGCAAGCAAACAACAACAAAAAAACAAAACCTCCCAAACTAAGAAAATCTTTGAGTTGGTTGGGAGCGATACCATCTAGTCCTTTTGTCTCAAGGAGGCTTCCTGGGCAGTATGGAACTTCTGTTCCAACAAGCCAATCAAGTCACTATGATGTGCATTAAATTACCTTGAGGAACCACTGATTGTTCTAAGCCCTACTACCCTACTTTTTTTTTTTTTTT